>DWKW01002113.1:0-11479 GCA_018250115.1 Doberes anticus
TCCTCTGCCTAACCACACCCTTCAGACCGAAACACAGCAGTTCTCACACTGCTGCTTCACGGCAGAAATAGGTGTGCAGCGGTGGTGCTGCCGCAGGCGAGTCTTTGACATAAGACTCTACCACCATCGTTATCCCATTGTTATCCCACTACTGGGCACGGCTGTCCTCTTAGCGATGAGAGCTATATAAGGCCATAGTCGACCATGCTGGCCAAGTGTGGGTTGACGGAATTCGCATATCTTTGAGAACATTATGGAGTACCCTCAGGTTTCCTCGAGACGTTTTCTTCACTTGTAAAGCTAGTAATGTTTTTATTATTAAATGCACATAATTTAGAAACAGTTAAATACAATAATTTCGAACTTTAAGGACCGTGCCGGGATTTGAACCCCAACCCCCGGTGGGTCAATCACCCAATTTGATTACATAATTACGCAAAGAAGTGTACTGGTTTAAGTGTCATATGCTATTCGATGCCAAACATATGCGATTGCAGGTTTTTATATTCGCTATAAAACGTGTGCTGTCGCCCGCAGCACTATAGCATATAATATTATTTAGGTGTGGTAAGTTATTGAACCAATATTTATCGTGAATAGAGTATAATGCAGTATTAAACTTTAGTATAACGGTATCTTCAACAGTAATATCGGAAAAGCTATATGCTAGCTTTTCTGAAACCATTTTTAAGCAAGAACAGTGGAAATGAGGAACCATGTAAAATGCCTTTTAAATTCATAATGTCAACGCACTGTAACAATATATATACTACTCTTATCAAAATGATACGAGCAAGCAGGCCACCTCAAGTTAAGTGATCATTAAAACCCATACATATCCACATCCAATCTTAAATAGGTCTAAAATGAAGTCATTGTTACTCCTGAGAAATAATTTGGTATGCTTACTGTCCAGTAACTCAATTTTTTAGGTCAATAGAATAGTAAACGGGCATGTACCTACCTAATTTTAAGTGTTCACTGCAGCCCATGGACATCCACATCAAACCTCAACTGGGCGAAAGTCCTACCTGAGGTCATATGTAGATGCGTTGCTACTCATAAGGACTAAGTTGGAATACTTCTTGTCTTGTATTTTCTGCTTAACCACACCCTTCAAACCAAAACACAGCAGTTCTCACGATGCTGCTTTACGGCAAAAATAGCTGCAGCGGTGGTGCCAACGCAACTTTAACGATCGAACCCAAAGTTTTGACGAATTTGTTTATACCTACTAAAAATAACTACATATAGTTTGTACAAGTAAGCGAAAAGGCGTACTATAAGAAGATTCTAAGATAATTCAAATAAATTCTCAGAAGCTCTACGACGTTGACCTACAACGTAGCTCGTCTACAATGAATAACTACGGTGAAACCAACAATGGCGCTTCGATTTCGTATTCAAATTTCATTCAAACAGACATCTGAGAAAAAATTATAGTATGTTTATTTATATTTCATCATAATGTTTTTATGATGATATGATTTTGTCCCGGTACGAGTACTAATCATCAATCCATTATTGTCTCACTGCGAAAAGGTTCAGGCACGAAGTCCACCAACCAGCAACAAAAAGAATAGCAAATACTCTTTTTTTTGCCAAATAAAACGGAAATGCTTTCACTAAGGGATAAGCCAATGTTAATAAGTATAGGAGAAATAAATTGGCTCTTTCGATGGGATTAATTAAGGATCAAGTAAAGAAACAGCTGGCTCGAGTTCTGAGAGGGTGACTATTTATGTCACATTTGTATTTTTATCCTATTTCACTATGAAATTGTAAACCAGAATATAGATAATTGATGAATGGCTGAATCATCTAGTGGATGAAAGGAGGAATCAGCTAATGGTGGAATGGAAGAATGGATAAATGAATGGAATAAATATAAACAATTTTTTACAAAATATAGTCAAGAGGACAACTAGTATCCAGAAAAAGTACATAGGGTAGTTTTGAACGATTGAACAAGTGGCATCACCTAAGACCTGGCCTATATAATCATACGCATAGCTATTACGATAATTGGATTCTCTGTGGACACACATCGGTAGTGTTCCTTACTACGAAATTTCGTAATAATTTCCTTTATTAATATGCGCAAATTTACGTTACATGCAACACTGTCATTAACATATTCCCACACGTACATATATTGTCTGATTGCCCGCCTCTATGCTAGAATACAAAATGTCGGCCAAGCATACACTGTGTACAGATTCCATTAGGAATGCAGTGCACGCTCAAAACTTTAAAACTAAGTTTACATTTATCACACAGTTTTCTACAGAACTTGGTTTTTAGAACAAATCCGTAGTAGTACAGGAAACATTTGCTGTTTTAATTAATGTTTTGTAATTAATAGATTACGAACTAATTTTAAGCATATACAGATCAATAATATAACAATGTTTCGTAATAAAAAAAAAATATTGATCACACATATTTGAACAAACAATGGCTAACAGTAGATATCCTGAATTATAATATATAATATTTTTTATCCAACAAAACAAATTCCTACAGCATTATCAAAAATCTATCATATGATATAAAAGCATTAACAGCAAGTTACAACGTAGATGAAAAAACAGTAACAATTCTAATACATTTCACATTTTCCTTTTTTAAAATCTGTGCTGCTACATAAAAAAATGGACCGGACTCAGCGTTAGCCGCAGAAACCAAAATACTGATTTTGAATCCTGCCCATCTTTAAGTAACTCGGACTGTACACCATTAAGCCTCACTAAAAGGTGCTTACATAAATTTTTATTATAGATCGACGTAAACAATTTATTATTTCAGTTAACTTACGTGTCGATAACTCACAGTTTTATTGATAGCGTGTGTGTCTCGTGGATTGACCACAACTTGTTTAAGCTGCAAACGTTGTTTATTACCTATCACACTACCTATTTCGATGAACGTATTATACCCATCACACGACCTATGCATTACAGTTGCACTGTAGAGCCACTAATACATTAATCACGCCTCTGTCACATAAGCACCATGCTACGTCACTCAGTCAAACTCCCCCGACATAATTTTTATGAAATATGGGAAATTCACAACACCTTTCAGGGTCGAAAGATTTTTATTAATGACCAGGCAACGATAACAACTGAATTTGATTAAAGGTGCGGACATTTTTGTGCGGTTTACGAAAGGCATTTATGTAACCAATTTGATTTTTGGCCCTAAATTTACTTCAAAGATAACTTAGTTCATTAGTTTTACATGACTTCCATTGGCAAAATCAGATGGTAAGTGGGCACCGTCGTCCACGTACATGTGCAACACCAGAGGGATCACATGAACATTGCGGGTCTTGAAGGACTCGTTATACTCTCTTCTTGAAGCTCTATTGCAATTTATTTATTACCAATTTGTATTTTGATGAATGTTATATCTTAGCATCGCGCATCGTACATCGCTAGCTGTAAGACTGCCAACATCGATGTGAAAGTCAAGGAACGCAGTTCCTGCACACTAACAGCATTGAGCCCGAAATGTAGGTTTAAATAGATTAGGCATTCAAACACCTTACCCAATGTTACTCGTATATATATATTCATATACTTAGTCTGCATAATATTGTTTCAGTTTAGCAATTAAAAGTATTTAGTTATTTAAAGCCGTACTTAACCGACTTGTATGCTAATTAAGTCCACAGCTTAATATACATAATCATGTTTAATTTTAATAGTGACATTCTATTGTAATATCGACTACATACGTTCATTCCTCATGTAAATGATATATTTTGTTCACTGATATAGTCGATACATTAATCAATTTGTACACTCGATACATTGATAAATTCATATCAATTTATTTCTGATGACATGACATTTCAGCGCCAGTACGCTCGATTGATTTTGACCTCGTTTTCAACAAACCGCATTATAGTTAGTTGTACCGATGGAAAACATTGCATTGTTAGCTAATTGGTTTACAGTTGTTAACTTAGCAATTTAATTGACCTCACTAGTACATGACAATGTATACCACAGACAGACCAAGATATATATGAAGTTGTTCTCAAGTTAACTTGTGCTGACTTACGGCAGTACGTAAGTCTAACTATAAACTTTTAAACTGTGAAAATTCTATTTAAATCGGCTATATATATTACGCGTGATTGACGAACAGACAGATATCCTAAAAATAAGGCCACCTTTTAAGTAAATCCGACATCAAAAAGACCTAAGATCCATTTGAGGTTGTTAGTGAACTAAGTGACTAGTGAGAACTAAGTGTAGTGTTTTGAAGTAAAATTTAATATAATAAATAATAATAGATAACGCTTCACACTTATAGTCCCACAGCAGGATTTAATCTGTGTCGTGAGTGCCATGCCAGAAACGAGCATACAAACACTCAGTCCAGGTACAGAAATCTAAATTCATCATTCAAATTTCTGCCCCACTTGGAATCGAACCCAGGACCCTCCGAACGGCAGACCGCACGTTGACCACGGCGCTATACGGGTCGTCTAAAGTGACCTAAATCGATTTGTTATTAAACGGGACGATTAATTTGTTTTTTCGTTATGAGAACATTAAATGTAATTTTCATTTAATTATGAGTGGTTTATAACACGTTTATACACACAATAATTTTAAAATGAAGTAGAATTATTAATGGTGGTAGAGTCTTGTGTCCAAGGCTCGCGTGCGATTGCACCAGAACCTATTTCTGCCGTAAACCAGCAGTGTGAGAACTGCTGTGTTTCGGTTTGAAGGGTGCGGTTAGGCAGCAGAAACATAATAAGAGGCATTCCAACTTAGTGCTCAGGAGTAGCAACGCATCCACATACAACCTCAGATGTGGATTTCCATGGGCTGCAGACCCCACTTAACATCAGGTGCCCCGTATGCTCGTTTACTATTATATCAAAATATAACTGATAAAGGTGGCGATAAATAATATGGGATTTTAGGTGCTGTGAACTAATAAGATCAAGCCGCGGTGGGTGGAGTTATAGGGTGGCGTCCCCTTCCCCTTTAATGTAAATGAATGAAACTGGCCTGGAAAGACACTGGGTTATTTTAAGTTTTAGGACTCGAGCTTGGATCTCACAGAAGTACTTGGTCACTACATAAATATGTAAGATCCTATTGTGACAGCAAAATAAACAAGGCTCGCATGCGGTGGTACTACCGTTGCACCTATTTCTACCGTAAAGTAGCAGCGTGGGAACTCCTGTGTTTCGGTTTGAAGGGTGTAGTTAGGTAGAAGACACTGGACAGGAGGCATTCCAACTTAGTCCTCTGGATACGCATGCACGTACAACCTCAGATAGAATTTCCGTTCTAGTTGAGGTTTGACGTGGATGTCCATGGGCTGCAGTGACCACTTAACATCAGGTGGCCTGCATGCTCGTTTGCTATTCCGTTGTAATAATAATAATAATAAAAAAACCATTTCATATGTTAATATTATCAGTGCAAACACTGTCTTCTTAATAAAAATAAACGAATAACGTTTCACACTCATAACCCCATATTAGGATTCACTATGCTGTGGGTGCCAAGGATACTACTACATAGAAAAAAGAACTCAAGCACTAGGAATCAATCAACTAGGAACAGAAATCTTAATTCATCATTCGTATTCCTGCCCCACTGGGAATCGAACCCAGGAGCCGCCGAACTGCAGACCGGCGTGTTGGCAATTGTGCCATACGTGTCGTCAAATAAACAGTCTTAATGACATCTTGAATCCGATAGGAAATCTTGTATTTCGCCATCGCTAATTAACAATAATGTCAACCAACTTAAATTACCGAGACATCAATTTAAAATACCAAAATTCTAATTAAAAATTACTACATTAATTATTTCCTGCACATTATTTCCACATTGCACCACACACCAAATCCCATTGCTCGTGCAGTTCTACCTAAATTGAACCGTATTACTATAACATAAAGTCGATAATCCTTTGGATTGGGAGCTGAGTAATTTTGTAGTACTTTATGGGCCTGGTACAGTGATGCATCGGGTTTGATACTTGCGTTTTAATTATTTTTAGTTAGATTTTAATGTGAAATGCTGCTTGCTCTTATAGCAAACGAGTAGTTAATAGAATTCTATTAAAATTTTATGGAACAATGTATAGATAATTCATACAATATTGTTATTATAATTGTTTATTTTTAACATGTGATTTTAGTATAATATGAAGTTACATAGGCATAAGTATTAAGGTATTAGGTTTGTAAAAGTACGACGAGTGACTAATAAAAGATAGGGTAATAATGATTACTTGCTTATCAAAATTATATCGCTTAAAGAGGATTCATGTAATGATTTAATTAATTGTGATATAAATATCTCCCTTCGTAATGGTTTATGCGTATAACGTAATATATGACATATTCGTTTTATATCTCAAGCATTCTGCTTGTATTCCCTCTGTATTCGAAATATGTCTAAAAACAACAATACGTTTCATGGTTGTAGATTCTTACATCGAATGCTCGCCTGTGGCGTCGCCACCGTCGCTCATATTTCTACCGTATGCGGTTAGGCAGAAAGACACTGGACAGGGAGCATTCCAACTTAGTCCTCAGAAGTAGCAAAGCATCCACTTACGACCTCAGAAAGGACTTCCGTCCTAGTTGAGATTTGATGTGGATGTCTATGGCCTGCAGTGACCACTTATTTGTTTGAAAACGTATCGTAAATAAAGTTTTTGATTTCTCGTCAACCTACAAACTTGATAAAACGAATAAAATAGAAAGTTCACTCAAATTACTAATATAGATGTATGTTTAAAACCGATACAGTTGGTGTGTGGATATGTCATAAAAATGAATTACTATCACTAAATATTTATTGTACTGACTAACTGTAGTGGTAAATTTATCAGTAGCCAATATATTTCAAGGCTTTCAAACATTGTACCCGTTTAACTGAGAAGATTTTATCAGAATTTATTGAAAATAAGCAAATAAGTACATATAGTTAAGTTCAGCACATGACTGTGAATCGGGCCTCTGATATTATATGTTGTTTTCAAGAAAAATCGTGTGTCATTCTTCATAATGTTATTTTAATCTTTTATTCCTCCCGATTACCGAGCCGATCCTCAACTAATTGCTGAACGTACGATTAAGAGCACATGAACAAATACAGTTGGTATTTCAATAGGTATGTACATCTGCTCTCTGAATTAATGAGGTGAGGTTTGAGGATAGTGACGTGTTATTATGAATTCATTTGTTTTGTGTGTTTCGGAGCGTTATTAATAGACCACGATTAGTTATATTTAGGCGACTATTATGATGATAAAAAAGTGGCGGCTTTTGATATAAGTTTATAACGAATATAAAATGTAACGTAGCTTCAGTCTAAATTAGTTGAAACGTACTTACAACATCCTTTTTCATTTAAATTTGTTGCACTTTTAAGTACGCAATAAAAATAATAGCAGGATCAAAACTAATCGAACGCCGTACACGATACACTCGCCCCACCGCGCCATGTGACGACTGTGAAACAGAAGCAGCATGGAGACGATGTTCGTTTAAAAATGTAATTTATTGAATAAGTCTATAATTGTTTATGTAGTGGTTATAAAACGTGCATTAATATTAAACTGAATTGTGTGACTTAAAAACAAAAGTTTATCAACTAAACATAAATTAAATAAGTTAAATTGAACTAAAACATGTAATAAATATAATTTATTAAATGTTTTTTTTTAGTTGGACGTTTCCATTTTGATTTCTAAAATACCTCTATATTAATTAATCATAATAATGGTTACTAAGGTAGGCGTATTCAAATTTAACTATCAATGACAAATATAATTGAACTATGGTTCGATATGTCGCTTCTCTGTAAAAGTGTACATTAGATAATGATAATGATGTTGGTTTTCTAAATGTTCTTAGTTTGAAAATATTTTTTCAATGTACGTAATTTTAATTTTATTTCCATTTGTTCATAACAATCAGTGGAAATCAAAAGAAAAATATTGCTAAAGGTAATAATAATGAAAGTGTTTTTTTCTCCAGATATCATTTATATTTAAGGCATTTATGTCATACTTTTAAAATGAATTTCTATTAAGACATATTTACAATACATTAAATAGGAGGCATTACTTATTATTATATTGTTTTTCTTTAGTAGTAACTATATATACGACCTCTAAATAACTTCAGAATTCCATTTAAGATTGGATGTGAATATCCTGGGGCTGTAGCGACCAATTAACAATAGGTTTTTTGTATGTTTGTTTGCTACTTCTTTAAAATAAATGATAAAATAAAAATATGAAGACCTGTTTGCTGACATCTAGTCCCAAATTGTACTTGAAGAACTGTGTTACTTATCTCGCTTGCCTAAATAAGTACTTTAATGATAAAATGAACAAAGCACACAGTCTCGGGTACAAGATTAGCTCATTCTTTTATTCTATGACAAATGCTATTACATGGTCGAATCGATGATTACAATGCGTTATTTATTGTTTGTTATAACAGCCCAGATGATTTGTTTTTGATTGTTTGTGTGTCTTTATAACTTTACTGGATAAAATAAATAAACAGTGTTCTACAAATTTTGCGAGAGTAGCTCATAACCGGTAACAGGTATATCAACTGGCTTCTTCCTGCGACTTCGTTCGTAGTCGCATTGACTTGTATTTTATACTTTATGCACTTACTAAAGGAACTAAGTTACATACGACCACAATTCGTTCCATATATCTCGAAATTGTTTACTACGAGTTACTTATATGATGAACGCAAAAAACAGGTGATTTATATGACTGGTTTTGTGTGTTTTGGTATTTATTTATTCATTAAATATCGGTATAAGTCATCATGTTGGTTCCTTAACAAGCCAATCAAATATCGAAATTGTTCGGCGCGCTATGCTGGAGTATCTCTAGGTATTTGTATTATCTTATCTCGAGTTCACTCTGTGTAAATAACAGATAACGCCTGATCGTTACTGTACAGTTTGCCGCATAAGTGCTTGGTATTTTGGATTTCAATAACGTTTTTTTTTACATATTCGTCACTACACATTGCGTATTGTTGTTTTTTTTAACATAATTTTATCTATGGATTTTTATCTCGCAAAATAAAGAAATGCTGGAGTCTTCTCATGTAGGAAGGTAAAAGGACATTTAACATTGCCAATTACTGGCTAGAAATGTTTAAATTTTTGGTTTGTTTGGTATTTCAAAATTTGAATCAGAATAGTTTATTTACTAGAATTTAAGTATTTAAATATCACAATATCACAAATTGTTTGATGCATAGTTAACGTTACACTTTTGTTATCGGTATTACAAAAGTAGTAATGATATTTTGTAAGTCGGACGGAGTGAATACCTTTTTTAATGTCCGCGCAGCGATAAGAGCGATATCCGGCGCAGGTTCTAAAACTTTAACGATATTTGTTTGTTTGTAAAAACATAAGAGATATGTAAATTCGCGTATTATTATTTAAATATTTTTTTACGCTTTGACATACATTTAAATAAATATTGATAAAGTGATTTATGTGGTGCCAGTAGACTTATATTATTTTGTCGCGGTTCGTGACTGTTTACAAAGTATAATTTTTTATAAACTGAGTTTAGATTTTTTTGAAATGTGTGCTTAAAAATATTTTCCTACCTTGTTTAAAATTATTACAACAATAGCTAAGTTTGAACTTTAGCATAGCGTTATTGACTCTTATGCATTAACGTGTTATTTACTCATATTATTTTTATTACGACATTTCACAAATAGGCTGTCCATATACAAATTTATTTAATTGTTAAAAAAACTTGGTACAATTTTATTACATAATATTATTTGGACACGATATACAATGATACGACGCACATAAACTTGTATTATATAACATCTGCCATTAGTTTTAGAGACCTAAAGATAATCTGTAGATGAAAATATTATTATTTTTTGAACCATTAAAAATATCGTACTATAACTTATGACTTTTGTGATTATTAAATGTTGTGTAATAATTAAATTGAATACGTTATAAAGTTGTTTCACACAAAACAATTGAATTATCTCATATTGTTGATGACTGGTAAACGCATCGCTTCCTTCCGCATCTAGCTTTGTCTTCCTTTAACCTAATGTCCTACGTGCGAATGAGAGAACGGCTTTACTGTGTGCGGCGCATTATGTTGATTGCTGCCGTCGTAACACTAGTGGATAATGAACTCGCTGATTGACTTACACACTACTGATTTTTAGTTCCAATAGAGAGCGGCTCTAGTACAAGTGTCCCATTTATTTCTTACTTCGCAGACCAGACCTTCTATATCGATGTAATTATTATTAAAAAACACTACACAAGACTGCTTATTTTTCCCCCGTGTCTGTTATGGAATGTTGATGAATTGTTTATGAAATGTATTAGTATGGAAAAAAATGTTTTTTTTTTTCAAAACGTTACAACGTAAAACAAAAAGCGGTAAAATCATAACAATGTATCGTTAAATAAAACAAAATAATCCACTACAAATTTTTTTCGAAAGTCGTCTCCACGCATTCGCAGTTAAGCAATTATTTACCAGTGCCTGGCGCAGGGCTGCCAACCTCGGGATTATATTTTTTAATGATGCCAACGTTTGAATATCTACTTGTCTCAATCTGTGACAATTTGTGTTTTGTTTTGTCTGTTTGTTTGTACGTTTGTTCGTTAATACCATTTAGTTTGTCAGTTATGTAACTACACGGAACAAACCCGGAGTCGAGCTACCGTTGAAAAGAAAAACATTCTAATGATTAGGGCGTTTGTATATTTGTGTATATTGAAATCATTGCACAGTCAAAACGCTTCTGAGTACACCATTTTTACAAAATACGTGCAAAGTTTTTAAAAATATGTATACATAGGAACCATAGATATCTACGGGAAAGTGTTATTGTACGATTTCACGATCCACTTTCATTTCGATTAAAAATAATTATATGCGAGAAAAAGGCAAGATATACGCCTTTTTCTACTCGACTACGGCGAACGAAAGGAAGGGTCATAATTCTGACACCCTACGTATATGTATGTATGTATGTTCCACTCCAGCGTCGCTCCTAGTGTACCGATTTTGACAAATGAGGTGTCCATCTATTCGTCTTTATTGTGCGATGGTTATAGGCTACATTCACAAATGTACTTAATTAAATGGCCACCCCATTTAATGAAGTATCATGGAGGTCACCAAAAAAGACGCTAAATAAGGTCTCCTTTCAAACCTGCAACGCATCGTTGGCTCCGATGGTGCCTATAGGCAAGGTTGCTCGTTTCTAGGCGACAGTAACCACTTACCATCAGGTAGCTCGTCTGCTCAGGTTTAGTACATATTATATATATTATTATTTTTTATCTTAAAAGAATAGCAAACGGGCATGAAGGCCACCTGATATTAAGTGGTCACTGCAGCCCATGGACATCCACATAAAACCTCAACTAGGACGAAACTCCTATCT
>DWKW01002114.1:0-11476 GCA_018250115.1 Doberes anticus
AACTACACCCTTCAAACTGAAACACAGCAGTTCTCACACTGCTGCTTTACGGCAGAAATAGGTGAAGGGGTGGTGCCACCGCAGGCGAGCCTTCGACATAACACTCTACCACCATCAAATAGTATCTACAATAGGCGTTATATTTAAAACAAAACGATTTTTTTATATACCGTAATATGCTGAAGATCATGATTTTAATGGTGGTAGAGTCTTATGTCGAAGTCACTCCTGCGGCGGCACCACCTCAGCACCTATCTCTGCAGTATAAGAACTGCTGTGTTTCGGTTCGAATGGTGTGGTTAGGCAGACAATACTGGACAAGAGGCATTCCGACTTAGTCCTCATGTGTAGCAACGCATCCACAACCTCAGATAGGACTCTGCGGTTTGATGTGAATGTCCATAGGCTGCTGTGACCACTTAATATCAGGTGGCCTGATGCTCGTTTGCTATTCTTTTGGCAATTAAAAAAAATGTTTACATAATTAATAGGATTCTACACAATCTAACTACAAATTGATGTTTTCGAGGTAGCTACCTGTTACGTGACCAAGGCGTATGGACATCGATACATTTTCAAAGTATTACACATAAAGCCGCGCGGGACGGACGAGCGACTAGAGCTAACATTTGCTTGGCACACAATTCGCGCTCTCACCAATATACATGCTTGGAGAGTACAATGTCGATGTGCACTAAGTTTAGAAGAGGTTTTACTATAAAATTAAGGCCTTGGTTTACACAGAGGAAGAAGAAAGCGATTATTTAATGTTAATAGAATAGTAAACCAGCATGCAGGCTACCTGATGTTAAGTGTACACTGCAGCCCATGGACATCCACAACAAACGAACGCGTTGCTACTCATCAGGACTAAGTTGGAGTGGCTCCTGCCCAGTGTTTCCTGCCTTAACTCCCTTCAAACCGAAAAACAGCAGTTCTTACACTGCAGCTTTACGGCAGAAATAGGCGCACCGGTGGTGCTCCCGCAGGCGAGCCTTCGACATAAGACCTACCACCATTAAAGCACAGAAGAAGACAATTTATTGTCTAAGAGCTGTTTCCCGCGGCTTCGTCCGCAAGGTCTCCGAAACTTTCACTCATGCGCGTCAAACTCGTAGACTACCGCTAAGCTGTATGATAATACTTAATTTCACGGCAAAAAATTTCGCGCCACCTATGTATACTAATTGTACTATGTCCGAAACCTTCCCGGGCTTGCAGACAATAACTTACCAAAGTTTCTTCGCAATCTGGTCAATGGCTTTGAAACGCATAAAGAAAATTTAAGGTAATCAAGGTTTTCTTAAGGCTAAGGTTTAATCAAGGCTAGTCTAGCTAGACTAAGGTCTTGACTAAAATTTGGCTTGGTTCATATAAAAATTGTTAGCTTAGTTTTATATGTCATCAACCCATGATTGTCCCACTCCGGGCACGTATCTTACCTCAGAGATGAGAGAGTTTAGGCCATAGTCCACCACACTGGCCAAGTGCGGATTGGTGGACTTCACCTGCCTTTGAGAACGTTATGGAGAACTCTCAGGCGTGCATGTTTCCTCACGATGTTTTCCGCTACCGTTAAAGCGAGTGATAAATAATTCATAATACGCACATAATTTCACAGAATTGTTAGTTAAAAAGTTATATCCGCAATTATTAATAATTATACGCGTATTATAAAAAAAATGTCACTCGATTTAACGGTGAAGGAAAACATCATCATCTTAAAGTTCTCAAAGGTATGTGAAGCCAATCCGTACTAGGCCAGCGTGGTGTACAGTGGCCTAAACCCTCTCAGTGTGGCACAATAATAAGTTGACGAGATGATGAAACTGGTCTTACCAACAAACCTGAGCCGATTAATATACAACATCAACTATTCAATCAATATAACGTTCGTGTTTACATCTTTACTGCTCCTACACATTCAGCTTTCGAAAATAGCCCTTATCGCCTTATCTGTAAAACTTGAAATCGGTTGGTCGACTTTTGACGATCGACAAATGTTTTTCTAGCTCTAACTTGTAGGAGCTAATGTTTGACTGACATTTGTTCATTTCGGTCATTCACGTTGTTCATAGAGCAAATTTTGTTTGACCGAGTTTGAGTAAAAAACAAACCTATTTAGTTTTAATTTCGTTTATTTTATTAAAAATTACATGTTCTTGTGGAATACGTATTTAGGTACGTCCGTGTCCTATTACTGAGTATTATCCGAGCGCATTAATTTGTTGTGTGGTAAATAAGTTTGTGCTCAAACCATAATTCACGCAATCAGACAGACAGACAAACATGCACACACACACATATACACACGTATATACTCATGCACACACACGCACACATACACACTCATTCAATCGCAAGCATGTACTCGTAGCATGTACATGTATAGAATAAGTTTTTTTTTCTTTTTTAATTACTCGTATGTAATTTTGGGACTATAACCATAAATATTGCGGCACCTTAATGGAAAGGAACTGACTTCTAGGTCACAGCTCACGCTTTTCTAGGAGTCACGGTCAATAATTTAAAAAAAAAGCATGATTATAGTCTTATGTCGAAGGATCGTCTGCGGTACCACCGCAACCGATTCCTGCGTTAGATTACACAGAACAGGAGGTATTCCGATTTAGTCCTAATGAGCAACGCACGTACTTACGTATCACGTACAAGCTAAGATAGAACTACGATTTCATTTGAGGTTGTATGACCTCTCACAGTCAGGTCATGAAAGCCATGCTAGTTCGGTATTTCGTTAATTTTGTTTTAATGAAAAATCTTACGTAATCATTCTCGTATAAGAATCGTGGGATCTTACATGGCACTTTGTACCTTCGTACCTGTTTGAAGTTGCATGTGGGCGGATCACCGCCCAAGTACTAACTTAAGCTGCCTACATGCCATTTTTCTACCCTTTAAATGTAAAAGAATAATAAATATGTCTGTTTGTACTAAATATGAGAAGCATTAATGTTAATGGCTACTGGGACTGTTTTCTTTGTTACTTCGCTTACACGATTTTCCCCTTCAATAATTCATTCATTTAATTGTTAGAGTTTTTATCTTTATTCATTGGACAAGGTTCTACATCGTAGATTTTCCAGTTTAACAGTTCCTATTTTCGCAACTAAAATTGTATTACAGATATTTTTTAGTTATTTTATAATTTACCTCAACTATAGAAAAACACAAATTTAATTATGAAATGACATAATATTTATTGTCAGATTGATGATGATGTAACATTCATACAGCATAAATAAATGAACATACAAAGTTCTATTACAAAAACAGACATCAATAAAATGCTAATATGAACAATTACAATTATATATGTCATAATAATATAACAATTCCCCTAAAAACTAAGCTGGAATGATTAGTGAGTCAGCAAAATTGTATAGTTTCATGGTTGGTTACCGATGTCCGCAGGCGAAGTGGGTAGGTACTTAATGTAAGGGGGAATGCACGCTTTATGTCACTTATAAAAGAATGTCAGATGATTTAGACCGTGGCGAAGGTACCGTGCTTCATATAAAAACTTCCAGAGGTATATAATGAACACCGGTAACCAGTCAAAGAATTCAGCATGATGAATGAAAAAAAATTTTTTTTTTCTTTACCAACGGAAATTGACAACATACTTCCACATTTGGAATCCAATATTAGAAGAGTTATTGAACTTTAAAGTTGTTGTTTAAATATTAAGAAGAATTAATTCGGGAGTGCTGATGAAAAACTTTTGTCGATACCATAATTATTTGTCATGTCATTGACCTACAGTGCCTTCCTCAAAGATGGTGCAGTGGGATTTGGACGGGATTAAGATATACAAAGCGACTCCGAAATTGTACAGAAATTAATTACCATCTAAAGTAAAGTCTAATGACGCGCACGGTACACTATTTACGAATTATGTTGTCAACTCGAAATATTTTTCGAATAAATATTAATGAACGACACTGCCACTCTTATTAAGATCTCGTTTTAACCTCGAACTCGTGTGGTGCTCGAGAAATAAAATGAATTCTCCATTTGAGTGTGGACAGCGCTTGGCGTATAGTTTCTGAGATTCCGTGGTGTGGTGCATATATATGCATGCATTCCTTAACCTTTCTAGCTAGATAAGCTTTCATCAACCCGCATGGCGCCGTCGTCAACATGCCTGTCTGCCGTTCGCGGGGACCTGGGTTCGATTCCCAGGGGTCCAGTAGTTTGAATTCAGATTTCTATACTTGGTCTGGGTGTACGTGTTCTTGTTTCTGTATGTGTCCATGACACATGTGTGTGAGCGTTATTGGTGGGCACGAGTCCCCTATCAGGGTTGAGAATGTTTAGGCCATAGGCCTTGTTCACCGCGCTGGACAAGTGCGGCTTGTCGGACTTCACATGCCTCTGAGAACATATATTAAATTAACGCGAGTGATCATTATATTTTATTAATAATAGGGCTGTTTATAATGTAGAATTTAAAATCAAAGCTTTATAAAATGCGGTCGCGCAGAATAAATATTTCGGTACAACGATAGAACAATAAACATTTCATATCACAATTAATTGCAAAAAAAGTACTTAAGCGTACATAAAATATAATTCCGCCGAGCAAACAAAAAAAACCCACAAAATTTCGTGAGTCTTGCTAACGAACAGAAGTGTTGCAGCGCATCGTATCCCGCGATCGCACAAAGGCTGCCTATAAATATAACAGACGTAAAACTCAGCTTAAAGACACGTAAATAACGTGTTAGCTACAAATAAAACACGTAAAGTTTAAAAGTGGAGACAAATTGTAACAAAGTGCGGCACATACAGTTGCACTCATGAGTAAATGGTGCACTGGGAAAAATGCGGTGCTATTTTCCGCCCTAGTGCAGTGGTCGTTCACATCTTACGATCGCGATCAGTAGTCCCCGTTATGTACAAGCTGATAAAAGGTATGCAACGGTATTAATCTGGATACATCTCCGGAGCGCTGTGGCTTCAGAGCCCCTCTGAAAGCCAGCGACGTTGGTGCTGACATACCTGGTGACTATATTGGTACCTGTGACCGTAGGTGACGGGGACCACTTATCATTAGTATTGTAAAGGAGTAGCGAGTATGCAGGCCATCAGATGTTAAGTGGTCACTGCAGCCCATGGACATCCACATCAACCTCAAATAGGACGGAAGTCCTATCTCAGGTCGTGTGTGGATGCGTTGCTACTCTTGAGGACTAAGTTGGAATGCCTGCTGTCCAGAGTATTCTGACTAAAAAAAAGTTACATGGATCTATTTTACAGAAACATTACAATTTAGTTCTCTCGGGTATACAAGTATAAAAATAATTACCCACTTATTAAACCCAATACAGACATTTTATACCAAAAAAGGTACAATTTTATATTCTTATTGATTAGGAACTACAATAACAAACAAACAATATATTATCCATGTCTAGTGTGTTTTTTGTGTCTCGTGTGCCTTGAAATCACCTCTGTAGTTCAGACATTGGTCGTGTCGTCGTCGCACCGGTCGTGATCTATAAAGAGGACACTGTCATGTAATTTCTACCATTCGTAATAACGTTGTTAGCAAGTTCACTCACTTTTAGCTCCGTTCCGCGTAACACTGATACCGCATTGTTATCGCTGATACATTTTGATTTTAAGAATGGAAAAATTTTACATGCATTTTAAAGTGGGAAAACTGAATTTCATTATACTGAATATTGAATTTGTAGGTTATCTCAGTCTGCTGAAATGCTTATTTTCTAACGCAGAAGAAGTTGTGAAACATTATACATACGAGTATATACATACTTACATATACATATATGTATATATATAGCGTCAAGTGTGAGCACCCACTTTTTCTGCTAGCAGGGTCAGTAAGAACTGGATAGGTGAGATTGCAACTGTTTCTCATTTCAGTGACGAAAGGGTATCATAGATTCTCTATCTTATAACTACTATATCTTTTACCATAACAAAATTGAGTGTTATTAAAAGACAGGCTTATCTTTGAACCCTCAAAGTATTCTAACTACATTCATACACGACACCGTTGCAATCGAAGTGCAAATAACCAAACGATACAAACAGTCGGAAGCATAAAACGTGAATTATTAGCGTAGCCATTACACTGTGTATTTAATGCACTTCTTTCCTATGCCGTCGTATTTTTCTCTACGGAACCCTAGAATCTGGAACGCGTCCAAATGCGACCTTAGGGCACAGGTCCAGGGCTTCGAAAGATACCCAAATATATTATCGCTGTCGAAAAGCTAACTTTCGAAGTCGACGGCGTAGTACAAGGTAGTACGTCTAGTAGTTTAAATTATTACATGTTATTTTATTTGTCATAGGTTAAGATAAAGAAAGGAATATTTTATAAGCAATAACTACAGACTACCCACAATCGAAAACTTTTTTTTTTAATCTACCCAAAATGTGTTTCGTATATACCAAGTTTAGGTACGTACATAAAAATTAATTGTAACTACGATATCTTGCTGTCTTAGTCACAGTCAATCTAACTGTCAATACTAGATGCAGATCGCCTGAGTAAGGCCATCTTGTTATCTCTGTGTTAAACGATATAAAGGGATTGGTCATTCCAATTTGTTACTCAGTCCCAGCTCGGCTGTTGCTCGGTGTATCATCATCAATTTCATTTCATGGTATTTCTTCAGCACTCTGATCAGTATTGAAATGTGTAAATTGAGAGGGAATACAACAGTAACTTAGAGTTGAACACATAGTGGCTTTCACTACGCTCGAGCCTTACGGAACATATATCAGGGCGATATCTTAAGTCCGCCTCTTCTCAAAATCCGCGGGTCTGTCGTATCCGAAATCCGCTATCTATTAAATACTTTTCTCCGTATTGTTCTACAAATTCCGCTCTTTGTTACCGATGCATTTAGCTTAAAATGTTTTGAGCTTTCATTCCGACTATCCCTGACCTAGAAGATGACGTAACGATGATCGGAGCTTTGTTTTCGTACTCGTATCTTGAAACAGCAGCGTGTTGTGTCGTAATTTTGTTAAGAGCAGTAATGTTTCGCAATGCGTTCATAGTTTTTACTAGCAGTATATGTATAATTAATAATTGAAATATTTTGATCGTGATGGAGTTTTATGTTGAAGGCTTGCCTGCGACGGCACCACCGCTGAACCTATATCTACCGTAAAGCAGCAGTGTGGGAACTGCTGCGTTTCGGCTTGAAGGGTATCGTTAGGCAGAAGATACTGGACAGAGGCAAACTTAGTTCGTAGTCCAACATAGTTCTCAGACCGCGTGTGGAGTAACGCATCCATATACAACCTCGATTAGGACTTCCGTCCTAGTTGACGTTTGATGAGGACGTTCACGTTCACCACTTAACATCTGATGGCCTGAATGCTCGTTTGCTATTTTGTTAATATAAAAATACTATTATTCAAACGTGACGCGGCCATTTCAGTATACTGTATATACATATTTGATAGTGTAATTGATTTTTGAACAAAAAATAAGGATCGCTAGTCGGTCAGATGTATTATCATGTAAAAATCCCGTGATAAATTATTCCGGGCGACGCTTACCGCGCACCTGACATTTGTCGCCAGGGAACGGACCGTGTAACAATGACATGTGAATGCTGTGTGATAATTTAAAACCGAAAAGTAACACGATTGCCGTGAGTTATTATCCGAAGCCTAGGTTTATTGAATCTCGATGTATTGTGTAACGTTTACACATTATTTTAATGCATAATTGATTGCTTCGTTGGAGCCAAGTTCAATTACATATACGCTAAATACTACGTTTAAACGCGTCGTTGTATGAATTATCACTATCAACCCATTATCGCTCCACTGCTGGGCACGGGTCTTCTCTGAGATGAGAGAGTGTAAGCCATAGTCCACCGCTGGCTACGCGGATTGGCAGACTTTACATGCATTTGAGAACGTTATGGAGAACTCTCAGGAATGCAGGTTTCCTCACGATGTTTTCCTTCACCGTTAAAGCGTGATAATTAATTAATAATACGAATATGAATTATAACATTGACAAATTAAAATCAACACAAGTAATTGTGCATATACTGAATTGCAATGTCAATGTCGAAATGTCAATTAATTATTGGTCACAGATAATCGACACACTGTCTGTTTTTTTACGGATATGCATTAATGATCTACTAATGTAATTAAATTTAACAATACGCACTAAAATTACTTTTAGTCAAACTTCATTAATTTGTGAAATTACATTAATACATACATATATGCATATATAGATATATGTAGGTCGTCACGGCCTTTCAACACTCCTTCTATTCTCAACCACCTTTTTATAGTAAGTATTCAAATTTCTCTTACCATCGCGACAGCGTTCGTAAGAAAAGCCCTTTAATTTTATCGGCATAACAAACAACCTATGTCGACCCCCAAGGGGACATTGTTGAAATAATTTTTGATATCGTTTCGGAACTTTGACGACCCATATAACGTCGTGGGCAAGACGCGGTCTGTCGATCGGAGGGTCCTAGGTTCGATTCGCAGGGGGGCAGAAACTTAATTGAAATTTAGATTTCTGTACCCGGTCTGAATGTTTGTGTGCTTGTTTCTGTGTTTGTCCATGGCACCCACGACAGGGTATCCTAGTGTGGGGCGCTATCCATTTATTACCTTCTGCATCCAAACAAACAAACTTTACCTCTTCATATCAGTATAAATAGAATACCGTATTTAGCCTCTTACACCCAGCAGCTGTCATTCGCTGTCTCAAACGGTAAGAGCCACAATAATTGGCAACGAGGGAAGATTCCCATCTAGCTCTGTTCGAGCACCTGCGACCCTGTTCAGGCAGACTGAAGTTTGTGAACAAGACATCCGAAGTAAAGATATTTGAGTACTTTGGTTCATATTCTTAGACCACTACAAGCGGCTTAATTTCAAGCGTCTATACAGAAATTATGAAGTGAGCTGGGAATTGAAATTGAATTAATGACGATATAAAAAATATTACATAATATTGATGTTTGTGCTCTCACTGTATTAACTATATATGTGCATATAATTTTTCGAATTTAATTAAGATAACTATTTCTTAATTATGTGTGCATTAGAAATTAATTCTCACTCGCTATAACAGTGAAGGAAAACATCGTAAGGAAACCTGAATGCCTGAAAGGCAATATGAAGTCCGTCAATTCGCACTTGGACAGCGTGGTGAACCTTCGGCATGAACCCTCTCGTCTCTGAAAGGAGACACTTGGCCAGCAGTGGGACAGTAATGGGATGATGACTGGACACAGGTCTGCTCTCTGAGATGAGAGGGTTTAGACCATTGTCCACTGCTTTACGTGCCTCAGAGAACATTATGCAGAACTCTCAGGCATGCAGGTTTCCTAACGACGTTTTCATTCATCGTTAAAGCGAGGGATATTTTTTTCCTACGTTTAGACGTAGGTAACCACTAATTGGAACTGGTTTCATGACAAACTCGGGCATATACCGACCGCTGGGTGGCCAGCCAACACGCGGTAATCTAATGAAAAGTGAAAAGTCAATTAGAAATTGTTCAATGCAAACTCTCGCGCATTGTGAACAAGTCACTGTTGACAAACTAACTTCTCATAAACTAAGCCTAGCTCCAATTAGGTCAACTTTAAATAAACCAGCATTTCTGTTTTGTCTGTTTCTGGAACACGTGGATAAACTTCGACGCTGCGACATACGTGTTATAGGGAAAACAATTCCTATAGGAAACAGTTTCACTCTCTATTTACTACTAATACTAATATTATTTATGGGTACCGTGACGCGATTTTGTGATTTAAGAAGGCGTTGCTCGTAACTGTAAGTAAGTGATAGCCTAGTGGTTAAGCATCTCGACCCCGCTACGTTGGGTCGATGTTCAAATCCCGACACGCATCTCTATTTCTCGAAAATTCTTTTCACAGTTTTCGAAATTATGTGCGTATTATTAATTAATTATCACTTGATTTAACGGTGAAGGAAAACATCGTGGGGAAACCTGCATGCCTGAGAATTCTCCATAATGTTCTGAAAGGCATGTGAAGTCTGCCACTTGGCCAGCGTGGTGGACTACGGCCTATACTTTCTCATCTCTAAGAGAAGACCCGTGCCCAGCAGTGGGACGATAATGTGTTGATGATGATAATATATGATGATACATAGTAGCACTGTGCCTGTGGTCTATGTATCGTATCAAAAACAAAGAAATGGCACTCGCAGGATTCTGCGCCCTCTAACAATAATTCCCAGGGGTCAGATAACGTTTCGATGTATTTGTTTGTTCCTGCCTCAAAAATCATAACAATGAATTAGAATTCCGCAGAAATTTTAACAACTAAATTGTCTTTCCTTTCGCGGAAATCTTAGTGACAGATTTTTGTGTTCCTTCCGCAGAAACCTTATTGACGAATTTGTTTGTTCCTTCCGCAGAAATGTTACTAAGTTTCAACTTTTGAATACTAAACTTGTATTGTAAATGGATTTTATTTTAATACACTGTACTGAGGTTTGTGTGGATACAAAAGAAATTTTAGCCCAGTGTTTTAATCAAGGACGTTTTCTTTTTTCATATAAATTAAACTTATGTGATACGAGTGATAATGGTGGTAGAGTCTAATTGCGAAGGCTCATTGCGGCTCTACCACCCCTCTGTACTATGGACAAACACAGAAACAAGCAAACACGCAGCTAAATCGAATTTCTGTCTAGCCAGGAATTGAAGCCAGGACCCTGCGAATGAATGCGATAATGAAATTTGACAATAAAATAACGGTCATAATTTTTCGCGGACTGCTATATTATTTTTCACAAAAATTCTAATAAATAAATATCTTTTCACACTCATAGCCCACACTAGGATTCTCTGCATCGTCGGTACGAGAATGCAGAGGTATGTCTTATAATCTCAGCCCGGATTGACAATGGGTCAAATCGGACCTACAGTTACAAATGGACGAAGTTTTAAAGATTCACCGAAAATTCGTTCATCTCGCGTAAAAGATCTTTTATCCTCTACAATTTTTTCATACTCATCACTTGGATCAAAAGTGTCGAAAAAAATGAGGTACTTTGTGAAATCCGCCAATCCAACTGGCGCTGCCATCGTATTATTTTAATTACAAAAATGGTTTCGAAGTTCGCAACTTTGAGGCTTCTCTTAAGAGGATTATGAGAAAACAAGTTCAAAGAACCGTCTTGATGCAAGATTGGAATTTCCTTGTACTTGTTTTGTATATTTCGTTGTAAGACTTCGTTTGAAGATTACTACAGAAACAGATAATTGAATTGATTTTTTTTGTTATAGAACCAGTAAACATAATCAATCTATCACTGCTTCGCCACCGGGCAAGGGTATTTTTTAAATATATTACCAGAATAGCAAATGAGCATGCAGGCCACCTGATGTTAAGTGGTCTCTGCCGCCCACGGACATCCACACGCGAGGTCGTGTGTGGATGCGTTGCCACCC
>DWKW01002115.1:0-11476 GCA_018250115.1 Doberes anticus
GAGGTGCGTGCCGGGGTTTGAACCTCGACCCACCGAAGCGGGGTCGAGATGCTTAACCACTAGGCTATCACTCACATATTTTTTATGTATGCATTAAAAGAGCCGCATCGTAAACGATCATGCAGGCCACCTGTTGTTAAGTGGTCATTGCAGCCCGTGGACATCCACATCAAAGTTCATCTAGGACGGCAGTCTCTATATGAGATCGAATTTCATAAGAGTACAGGAAGGAATCACAGGATTGGTATTTATTATTATATATTTATTATTTGTTTTAAGTTTTGTAGAAGTTATTCTCTTTCAGCATTATAAGTTGTATTGCCGGTTCAGTTTTGCATATATAAATCGGTGCGACCTTCGTACGAATTAATTCTTACTGTTATTCTACACAAATAGATAGTAGACCAGTAAAGTAAGCGAAAGAATGTACATATAAAAGTGAGTGATAGTCTAGTAGTCAAGAATCTCGATCTTATGCTCCGGTGGGTCGGGGTACAAATTCCGGCGCAAGTGCGTATTAGAAATTAATTATCACTTACTATAACGGTGAAGGAAACATCGTAATTAAACCTCTTTATCTGAAATTTCCCCAAAATGTTCTTAAAGGTATGTAAAGTTTTGTTAGTGGTAGAGTATTACATAACAATACAGAAGTACGCAATTGTAACGCGAACACTAAAACGCTTCGGAAAATATTTAGCGATGACGTAAGTGAATACGCCTTGTAAATAATGCATCATATGCAATTATGTGTATTTCATATACCATAGTATATGCATTAGTCAAATGTATACGCAAAAATAACACGAGAGCCATTTATGGGGGCGTATTCTTATATGAAAAGCCCAAAGTATTGTATTTGTGGCCATTGTTTTAATACTCTTTGAAAGTGTATGTATGGATGTAACCGTCTTGTATATAATGTACAATTGCATTGTTTCATGCTTTTTGAAAATTTTGAGTTTTCTTTGAGTTCGCTCGCTTGTTAGTTGTTGTAAAGAATTTATTAACATTCATTTTATTTTAACTAACTCTAGGAAGTACATTTTGATTGTGTTAAACTACGGTTAATAAAATAAAATAAAAAAGAAACTCACCAACACAATGCATCATCAAACATTTTCCTTAAAGTATGTTCACAGTAGGTACTTGCGATGTCCGCAAAGGTTTGTGGCAGTGACTAAACTTTCAAAGAGCTGGCATCGATTCACAATGCAGTTGGCGTCCTTCTAAATTCGAAATGCATCGCGTCATTGAACAAGTCCACTCCAATCCACTCACGTACGGACAAACGGACAGACGGACTGATGCGTCACGTGCGCCAGGGGTACACTCTTTGGTGCAACTTCAATTTAGTTAAAAGTGGTCCGACTGTAACGTACTCGCTTATCAAACTTTCCCGAGACAAAAATTCGCTTCCATTTTTGAATCCCCGAGAAACTTTATACACCAGAAATGCGGCAAGTGTTGCAATACGCTGAATTCGAAACTTAACCGCAGCGCGTTTTATTAAATAACCCGGCTTGCAAAGAGAATTCCTCAGTCGGTTCTTCCTTTCAATCACTATTCGGACGCAAATTTAGTAGATTTGGCATCCTAAATTGAGTTGCCAAAAGTCCTTTTAACTCCAACAAATAGTGGCTTAGTTTACCTTCCGGCAGCATTCCTAGTAACGAAATTTAAACATTTCTACGCAAGTTTATTATTCAAATAAACATACCGTAATTTACGTTTACCTCCTTTTTTAACTAACGATTCCCCGTACCATGCTCCCCTAAACATCCACAGCAATATTCATGCCATGATTCCAAGAAACACTCCTTTGACACGCGGTCTCCATTCAACCGAGACACCACAAACTTAACTTTAAACCTCAAAGTACGTTAGGTTCGTTAATACCAGAACGAACTTCGCATCCACATATTAGTTGTATCGAATAGAATAAACCGCAAGGGAGACTTGGAGCGGAAAGAGTAAATATAGTTTTGAAAACGGATTTAAATTAATGTACAATATTCGAAACTTTAACCAAAATTTGAATGGACTTTGTTTTGAATGTAAATACGTACCCACTTACAATGTTCAAACGCATTGTAGATGATATCAGTGAATCGACACCATTTTAAATATGTTTCATATTATACCCACATTTTGTTTAACAATGGTGCCGCCAACATATGTTCCGTCATCCGTAGTAACCGCCCAGCGAGATTAACATACAGTTGCTGTCTAAAACCTTTTTAAAGTTTTGACACGACAATGATGTGTTAACATTATTACAATGCCCCGTTAAGGCAAAATGGGAAATGAAGGCCATCTTAGTATTCACGAACATGTTGCTTTGACACGTCGACTTCGGTGTTACCGCTTGCCTACATAAGAAACATGTGTTTCACCACGAATTACTAACGAAGAAAAAAGGCAAATCAGTGTACACGTTATTATTAGGCATTTAATTTTAGAATACAATGAAATTTTTAGTAGGATTTGTATTATAAAATAATTAATACCCCAAAGAAAATTACTTTAAATGTTCTTACCACAGGTTTTGTATTTCTGAAGTTCAGGTACTAGTTTTGATAGTTTACGAAAAACTAAATCTAATTTCGTATTATTCCGTCCACGTCAAAGTTCGTTTTCGAATACGAAATCGACGTTTCTTTTTCGACGTTTTCACTATACGCGCTGCTATGGAATGAGACGGAATTCGATCGGTTTTTCGTAAATTGTCAAAACTCGTACCAGAGCCTCCTCCTCCTCGTATTAGGAATCCTGAGCTGAACGTTTCAAACTGTCAACCAGTGTCACCTGTCAACTATTAAAATACGTATCTAGTCAATGAGAAAGTTTAATGATCACATTTCATACAAATCCCTTTGCTAGCAGTACGAACCTTAATAAATTCCGGGAATTTCAGCCCCCATTCCAGGTGGCATAAATTAATTTTGAACGTTGGCTTGGTAAAATAGGTTTTCTTACCACACTATTTACGACAATCAAAACAACTTACATATAAAAAAATCTTGTACTCTAAATATCCTTTGACTTAAATGATGAAGCTAGAAAATCGTGTATCGCCTGTCCTTAAGCCGTCACCGAGGGACAGGTCAATAAGTTATTCATTCGGCCACGATTGCGCTTAGTCACTAGTTAAAAAGAACGAGTTGCCTTTGGGAATTTTAACTGATAAATCTTCCATCTCTTTCATCATCTTGAATGGGACTAAAATGGGACACGGTTCAATTTACGGTTATCTAAGCTGAAAAGCTCTGTCAGGTTATTATTATTTAAAATTTGAGAGGCTTTCATACAATAGGCAGTCATTGGTTTTTTTAAAGCTTTACATTTCTAAAATAAGCTTAAATTAGATTGCGTGATAGGTAATAATATCATCATAAAAGTCAATATAACGAATTTAAATTGATATTCGATTGATTAAATCACATATTTTTTTATATCGCACAAAGTATTAATTTAAAGCGTTAAGTTAATTATATACAACTTGCTTCATTTCTAAGCTATTTGTACATATTTAAACAAAACAAAGTGAACATGTCGTTCTGTTCACATACTTTTTGTTCATAGTTAATGCATCCATTGCGGACTGATTTAAGCAGTTGTTCTAATGCCTACGAGTGTACGAAAGTTGAAATTTTCCCGTATAAGCCATAAATGAAGTGAACTAATTTTTTATTATTATTATTATTACATTATATCAACTGGGAAGATGCTTTTCTGATTAGCAGAGGGCACAGTGGAGAAGCGATTATGGTATCGTAAGCGGTCATAGACTCTGATTGTCGCGACTCCGGAAATGACGGCTGCTTGTTGTGGCGTTAAGCTGATAGGTAAACAAGGCGAGAGGAGGTTTCATGCCCCGAGAGAAGTCCTAGGGCACACAGCGCAAGCTAGCAAAGATGCGCTCCACTGGAGATCCCAGAGCCTCCGTACATGAGCTGGGTGGCTATCTTTGTGATTTATTTTATTCCACACTAATTACTCGCATATTACATCGTAACCGATGAGACCAGTCCTTAATGTAGCCAATGTAGTTGTGGTCGAGTCGAGACTGAATGCTTTTTAATGGGCTGACTGCATATTAAATAAATTATTGCTTGCATGCCACTCCATAAATAGTTGCGGGAGCGCGTAGGTTGACATTCGAAAAGATAATTAATTTGCTTAGTCCGATGGGATATTCCTCTTTTTCAGTTAAACAGGAATTGATCATAGTATAACTTTTAGCTTTGTTCTTAAAATAACGATGGCTATAAAAGGCGGGGTACTTAGCTATTTTAATTAAACAAAGGGCACTTTATTGTTACAAGGAAGATTTAGTAAGAAAGTTTTGCCTTACCTTAAACGCGGTAAAACAGCTTATTTTAGCTTACACATTTTAAAACGTGTAGATTGTAGACGTGTTGTAGAAATATTTAAAAGGAATTTTACCGAAATTAAAAAATATATATGGGACGATTATATAATTTAATGGGACGATTTATATAATCGAAATCAGCAATAAATGCCCTTTTTATATAATTTTTATATAAAACTAGACTACTAAAACTAACTAACTACTAATTAACTTACTAATTAACGAGAAAAATACGTATTAGAGTTATTCATATGAATTAAGTTTACATGTTATCTACACCTCGTTGTCTTAAACTATTTAAAAAGGTTTTATGCGCAGGTGTCCTATTTATATATATCAAATTAAAATTATCTTGCGTTCTTGCTTCATTGCCCACATATTATTATCAGGTACATTAAGTAATACCACCTGTAGGTTAGTGAAAAGGGCCGTTAATCATGGTGATATGGCTTATCCGTCTTAAGGCAATTGTGTACGTTTAAATGTGTAAAAGGTAAGAAATCTGTCATCATTATTATCATCAACCCAACCTATCTTACTGTCTAGTACTGGTCTCTTTTTAGAGATTCGTTGGGTTTAGATCATCATAGTTCATAATTATAGACAAGTGAAAATTGGCGAGCATAACATGACTTTGAAAAAATAGATAGTAGAGTCCGTTAAGTTAGTTAGAAGTACATGCTAGGCTGGGATTTGAACCCGTAACCTATTTAAACCATAGGCTATCATTGCTTCTGATATCTACAGTGGTATAAAAAGGAATAAAAGTCCGTCATCTGTTTTATGAATGTTTGTGAGTTTGCTCGTTAGGATATGACGAATAAATGTCGATTTGATATCGGTTTCACTTTATTGACTTAACACTAGGCTAAGTGATTTTAATAGGTTAGGATGAAGCTGAGATCCAGCTCTACCTCTGACCTCTTCGTAGTAAGTGCTTTCATAGTAGGTGGCTTGGGAGGTCAATTAAAATGCTAGATGTCTATAGTGTTTTGGTATTGAATTTATTAGGCTTTTTCAATGACTCATAAACGCTAAGGTTGATGACAGGAATAATAATTATAAGCTTTCTTTAGTTTAACTTTACCAAGGATTTAATTTATTAATGGATTTTCTTACTTTAATGATGTAATTTACAACAAAATATGACTAGTTTTTATACTGATTATGCGAAGTTCTTTAAGACTTTATTGTACTTCACGCTCCGTTTATCTAGTAAGAAATCTTGATCGTTAATTGATTTTGTACAGTTAAGTAAGTAATTGAATTTTAGTTTTGTACAAGTTTGCGTAGGCAGAAGCTATATAAAGTCATGCTAGTTTTCTTCAGACCTAAGTCGGGGTCGTCTAAGATTCTAATCAGTCGCTTTCGGATGGCAAAAGTAATCGCTTATTGATCGTGTCATTTGATGATTTCCTAAAATAAAAGCAAATTCAAGTTGGCCATTGAATATCATTTAGAATGTCATTTAATATGTCATTTCACGTCGAAGCAATAGGTGGAATTAACGTGTGGCAATTCTGTAATCGAAGGCCATAATAGGAATTGTGATAAATAAACTATCACACACAAAAAAGAAAACAAATTGAAATTCGTATTATTCCATACATCGATGATATCGTATCTAAGATCGTTTTCTCAAATACGAAATCGACCAACGAGTAGATTTTTTGATTTAGTTCTCGACGTTATGGGCTCTATTGGTACATAATCTATGATATAGACCACGCTTTGGTATTTGGTAAACTGTCAAAATTCGTATTAAGGCAGGTATCTGTAATTCGTTATCGGTGACGCGAGTGAAATATTGAAAAAATCGGTTGCCATACATATAGTGATTAACCACGTAAATTGATACAATGGTTTATTTCTATAATATTAAAAATACAAAATTGAAAATCAAATGGTCGGTAACGAAGTAAAACAAGCCCTGTAATTCAATATTAACAATGTACTCAGAACAAGACGTAATTATTTTGCAACTCTACGTAATGTATCTGCATTATAATTACAGATAACAAGACAGGAAATGAAAATGTACACTAATGAATAGATAGATTAACATAATTAAGTACTGTTCAAATAATAATTCAATAAAAATATAAAAAGAGGCATCCAAATTGTGGATGAATCCCCAGAATACGGCTTAGTTTTAATTTTATAAGAGAATGTGATAGATTATGGATAGATATGAGAAATTCTTGAATCGCCATTGAAATCCAAATCCGCTATTGTTAACAAATCAACCTTTAAAAAAAGTTACATTTGTTTGATGGTGGAAACAATTACTTAAAATATAGCAAGTATTAATGCTCATCGATACAGACAATAAAATTCAACCCTTTTGAGCTAAAAAGGGGATGCAAACTAAAATTAACAAATAACTTATCTTATGGCCAAAAAACATGAAACTAGGTATGCTCTTCGAAGTTAGTACCTAATATGAAGTAAAACACTTATTTTAAGAAGTTAGCATCTCTATAAAACTGGAAGGTTGTTTCATGGTGGAAACGACGAACGAGTCTTAAATAAGCTGTCTTGAGGGTTAGTTAAAAAAGCTATTGCGCCTTATTTTCTGTTTTAGTGCATACTTACTTAGAGAGCTAGGAATTGATTTAGTAAAAGCCAGCAAAAACTGCATGAGAATTTCTGTTTTCTATTTAGAAGTACGGTACTTTAATCATGTTTCGCATTATATATTCGATAATATTGCGCCATCTGGCTGTTACTTTTTTTAAACCATCGAGTAATGAGTATCTAATCTTCTTTACAACAGCTTCTTAGATTGGTTTCGTGTACTTTAAGCGATAAAACTGTAACGTACCGTGGACTTATTAGCTATAAACGCTCAACAATTTACGCACCGCGCTAAAACCGGTTTCTTTCAATCTTAAGAAGTCGGAGTTTTATAAAAGGATATTTACTGCTTAAGAATGAATGTGTTAATTATTTTTCGTTCAGGCACTTCAGGCGCCTGCCCTACCGTGAACGATAACCGAGGAACGATTTGATCTAACAACTTGTATCGGGACGCCGAGCAACCAGAAGAGTGCATATAGATAAGGTAATTTTGTCTGTGGGTTCTGATCGAATCTATCAGCAATTGTTATGGGCACGAAAACAGCGTCAGTGAGTACAATTTTCTTTGAATGCGACAAAAAACAAGTGAGGAGAGAGTTTTCGCCGCAAAGTAAACAAAAAATGTCAGGGTTGATCGTAAGTGGCTTTTGGATTTGAACAATCACTTCTTCAAACAAAAGCAGTTTTATTAAAACTTTTAATGGACGTGTTTGTTTCGGTTTGATTTCCTCGATAATTACGAAATTATAATATTATACATCAATTGAATATTCAGCAGTAAAAAAGTCGATTTCATTATATCAATTGTAGGTACCTTGAGTAAGAATATAATCGATTACTAACCCCTTTGCTCGTCACAATAAATAAGTGGGACATATGCCTTACGTTATCGCAAATTGTACAGCGCTTTGTTTCTTGATGATAATTTTAAAAAGAAACCACGCCCCACTTCTGTTTCTGGTTCTGATTGGTTGTACATTCACTCCGGTTTAAGAGTCGACTTTGTTTAATAAAACCATTCAAATTAGCGTTTAGTAGTTTTTGTTCCTGTTTTACATATAAAATTGTAATAACATTTGGTACGCCGCGCAGCCGGTCTAGCGATTCGCGGAACGGTTAGTCAAATTTGACGTACATCTAATTCAGTGTTCAGTTAAGAGTAAATGTCCCATTTGTTTGGTTCTAATTTAAGAGCAAATGTCCCATTTGTTTGGTTTTAATTCGTAGTTGATTTAGAATTTATGACGTTATTTTAATATCGGTTTTGTTATACATCATAGACTAAATGATTCAATGAACACTAAAACAACTCTATGCTTTGTACAAAAAAAAGTTCTCGAGGTAGGTAAGTGTCAATAATCTACGACCTTTGAGTTTACTTTATCAATATTTGATATTTTTAAAGTTTATTTTTTTTACTGTGTTTCGGTTGGATGGGTGTGGTTAAGAAGAACACAGTGAACAGGAGGCATTCCAACTTAGACCTCAGGTGAAACAACGCATCCGCGTACGAAAATTCAGAAAGAAATGCTAGGACACTTAATTTATACAACTAAGTGGGATTCAAATTGAAAACCTCTTTTTCTTAAAGCCAGTTAGGAGTTAAGAGAAGAAAGTTTTTTGGACGACCCATACGTTGCGGTGGTTAACATGCCGGGCTGCCGTTGGCTCCTGGGTTCGAGTCCGTCAGGGCAAAATTTTATATCATTGATATGTAGATTTCTGTAACTAGTGCGAGTATTTGTGTGCTTGATTGCGTGTGTGTCAATGGCACCCACGACACTGTAATCCTAGTATCGAGCTGAGAGTGTTAAGAGTTGTAGTTATATAAATAACGACATTTCACAACTCGATAGTTTTGAAATTGAACCACCTTTTGAATTCAGTATATAAGTGGCTACCAATGTGGATTTAGTTGGTAACTATCACCACGGCACCATATCTACCAACCTGCTAGTGCAGTAGACGACCACCCTCCCTTAAATTGGCTGTTGTAACACAATACTCAGTTAGATATTTCCCATAAACAAAGGGCGTAAGAGGTCCCAACAACTCCTTTGGGGCCAGGACGAACCCCATTTGTGCGCAGCACTCTGCTAATTAACGGGGCCCTTATAAGACTGTCGTCGACAGGATAGTGATTTAACAGTGACATCCTCGTGTAATAGCTTTATGTAAAACACAAAATAATACCTACTCTTCTAAGTAAATCCGCGCACAATAGTCAAATTGGGTAGCGACTCCCAATTAAAGGTTTATGTAACTACAACATTTTTTTTCAGTACATTATTTTTAAAAATAAGTGCATACCTGCCAATTCGCCAATTAGCCCGCCTGGTGGACTATGGCCCAAATCTTAATTCTGAGAGGAGACTGCCCAGTTGTGGGACTATAATGAGTTAAAGATGATGACGATAATATGTAAAATACATGTAGTACGTACATATCTTTAGTTTAATTACAACGGATGTAGATACAAGATGTAAATTTCACGCTCTCACACGTCCAGACTTGCGTCAAATATTTGTCTATTTCATTTTGTACCGTCGCGTCGGCAACCTCGTACGAGACGACCCCTGCACAGCGGTAGCATAATTATATCTATAATAGGTATACTGGTTTGAGTCGCCGGCAGCACTTTCCCCTTTGCAAATAACCGATAACATCTTAGGCTTATAGTCTATAGTCTATTATTAGGCATACACAATCTTGTGCGGTTGACGTGCCCCGAGTCATTGGGCTCTAGCCTCTAGCCTACAAACCCAAAATAATCTCTGCGTAGATTCTCCACAGCTATATACCTATATCTATTGATAAAATGTTAAAGCAATGCCTTATTGTCCATACGAAAAACAGTCTTGTTCTTACATATATTCACATAAATTGAAAAAAAAAACCATGCTTTGCATTTAATGAATAATAAAGAAAACAGACAGAGACGAAGTGAGAAATTTATGGCATTGTTGTGTTAGAAGATGAAAAAAATACAAAGAAAAATTATTTCGATTTTATTCAAATCGCTTAATAAAATACTGAAAGTACTGAAATGTTTCGTAAACCTATGTGTATTATAATTAAGTCGTTTAATAATGTATATAAATTTATTGCTTGGCTAATTCCAGGCCGCATAACCTTTAATATTGTTTATTTATACTCTTCCATATATATATACCTATTATTCCATAAATATGAAAATTTGTTCGTACAAATTAGTTTATTTCATATAGTTTAGCGGTGTGGGTGTAAATAACAATACACCATTACTGGCAGTAACGTGCAATGTAACAGTACAGTTAAACGATATCAGAGGTCAGGTGCGTGTAACACGCATGTGAAGGTGACCTCTAATTGAACTTAGTCTGTAATGGAGACTAGTAAGCAGCATAAGTGAGATTATATCTGTAATAATTACGCTTTAAACAGTAATTATATTTGGTATGTCAAGGGTTAATAAGAATCGTCTTTGCGATAAGGTCTTCGCAATTGAGTTACGTACTTATGTACGTATGTATGTAGCTAGGGTGCTTTCATTACTTGTAGCAACCAACTGTTGTTGTTTGCTGCCTGCTTGCATTGTTGCCTGCTCCTACACATAGGTAAGTATCAAACGTGAAATTTAACAAAAATGTCGTTTTGAAAGTGCTGCCAGGGATGTTTTCTTAAATGAAAAAAAAACTTGTGTCCTCAAAATAGAAATAATACACACTCTTACGAAATGTATGGCGGTCTTCTATACCGAACTGATTGATGTTGAAGTCTATCTTTGTCTTTAATCACATGTCTTTCTCTGCAGTCTACTAGTTTCACTCGACGTTCGTATTCAGATGCGTATTCAGTAGCTGGACAAATATGATTTGCATTTAGCACAAATAGTAAGACTGTAACAAGCTGTTCTAAAGATGAATTATCTATATTAGTTGTTTAAAATAGCCCTAAAATATAATAAACTACGAAGCTTGCCGCTTATGCTTATTAAATTGTGTTTTTCTCCAACGTAGCTATTACAAATAGTAAAAAATTGAAGACTAAAAGAAATACCGCAAACCGAAGAGCGCTATCTTCGAAAAGTCACGTTCCAGAACTCCCTGTAACTTTTATACGAAATCTAACCTCATTATTCTCACACCAACTTGCTTTTAAACTAGAAAACGAAAGATCAAATATGTTATTAGTTGTGGAAAGCTGTAAGGAATTTTATCTCTCTGAAGTATCAATTTCAATTACACTTTAGGATGTTTTATTTTGATATGATCAAATAAAATTATAATCCTTTTGCTGGATTTGCTAGGTTAACGTAGCTATAAAATGCAATTGTTACAAAAACCATAGTTTTTCCAATAAATCCAGCCAAAGGACGTGTAAATGTGACAAATACGTAAAAAAATAAAGCATACGTTAAAGAAAAATTTGCAACTTATCACATACGCATTTAATCTGAAAATCCTGCATAAAATAATTTTAAAAAACATTATGATCAGAAACGTCTATATAATCAAAATCAGTTAGATTTTCAAAAACATC
>DWKW01002116.1:0-11470 GCA_018250115.1 Doberes anticus
CGGTTTGAAGGGTGTAGTTAGGCAGACGACACTGGACGGGAGGCATTCCAACGTAGTCCTCGGGAGTAGCAACGCATTCACACACAACCTCAGGTGTGGATGTCCATGGGCTGCAGATACCATCAGGTGGCATTCATGCTCGTTTTTTCCGTATTTTTTATTAACAAATGCAAAAAAAAAATCTGTTAATGAGTATGATAATAAATTTATTACAAGAAATATTTTCTTATTTTATGAGTTAATCGTAGTTAAATTAATATTGTTATTTGGAACTAGCCACTTTCCTAAAAGCATTAAAACCGTCATTATATGCAAAGTGGATTCCACACAGACTGTATTCAGAGCTTCGCGCGAACAACTTTGTCTGCGCTGAGAAAATTATTGCGCAAATTTTATTAATTACACATAGTTCCGTGTTCAACGACTTCTACCGCCAATTACGTACTCCTAGTAGTTCACATGCATTGTTGTTAATTGTTCATCGATGGAGTATGTTTTGTGTTTACTTACTTACAACAAGAGTAGGTTCTTGAATGTGAATGATAACGTCAGTTTATTAATTAAATAATGGTTTAAATGTATCAGGCGTTCATGGGGTAATCCATAGATTCTTATTTTTTTGGTATTTACGGAATAACATACGAGTAAGCAGCACCTGATGTAAAGTGGTCACTTCAGCCCATGCAGCTCCATGTCCAACTTCAACTTGGAACGATACTCCTGAGGTCTTCCGTAATGTGTATCATAAAACACAATTACTATTCAGCTCGTTTCATTACTAATGGTGGTAGCTTGCGTTGAGACCACCGCTGCCCCTATTTTTGCCATAAAGCAGTGCAAGTTGTACGGTATTTCGGTTTGAACCGTGTGGTTAAGCAGACTAAAATGATGCGATGCGTTCCAACACAAGAGATTACTGAATGGACGCCTGATTTCCTAAGTATACTGCCTAACATCACGTGACCTGCACGCTCGTTTTCCGCTTTTTATATATAAAAAGACAGGCGGACAGACAGACATTGTAGACATAGCGCCAGGGTTCTCTTGAGCTTTTGGAGATGAATATAATCAAAATGTTACACACAGACAAGTCAAGCATCGCTTATGACTAAGAATAAACGCCTCATACGTAGGTACATAGATCAGCCTTCCTTACCAAACGCCAACACAAAACGGGGGTCATGAATTTAGTTGAAACGTTGTGTGTTCAAATTTCTCGCGCTCGCAAATCCGTTTCGGGAGAAGAAATTGTGCAGTATAAATCATCTTGTTACAAACGTGAGACACCGTTTATCAACTTGAGACCTTTAATAACTTCTCTTGAATAGTATTTCTTTTGTTCTACGAACATAGCCGAGATACGACGATACGTTGTACAGGTGCTTTTTGTAAGGTCTATATTATATAGATGTTGGTAGAGCCTCATGTTAAAAGCACTCGCGGCGGAACCGCTGTCCCTATGTCTACCATAAAGCAGTAAGTAACTACGGCGTTTCAGTTTGTGCTCAAAGTTCTGTCGTTGTGTCGTTAAGCAGATAGTCTGCTGGACTGGACAGGGTGCGTTCCTTAGTCCTCAGGCGTACCAACGCATCCACATGCAATCTCAGACCTATCTGAGACCTATCTATGTACATAGTTTGAGGTGAGGTGACCTGCGGGTGACCAGGTTTTGTAAGGTTTATATTATATAAACGTTAGTAAAGCCTTATGTCAAAGGCTCGCTTGTGGCGGCACCACCGGAGCACCTATGAAAATGAATGAATATTTGAAATAAATAGAATGTTGATTCTAAAACTACTCTTGAACTAAAACAAATTTTGATGCTACGAGTAAGTAATCAGATTTATATAAATAAATTTATCATCTTCTACTCAAATAATGAAAACCGTGATGAAGGGAAATCTCATTTCGATCTCAATGAAGCATTGCGTGCAACATAAAGACTCTAAATTAGTTTGAAATGTATGTTTGGGACTTGTGCGTTTACTTTTATGTAAAATAAAACTACTCTGAAATGCTGAGCACCGTACCTTTGTTAGGCTAATATCATTGAATACTTTTAAAACTCCTAAAGGGATTGCATTCCCGTTCCAGAATACAAGGGAGAATTTAAAAGAGAACAGATCTCAAAATTACAATGCATACGAGTCCCCTCGAAATTCAATTTGATCGCTTTAGACTTGCGCGTGTATTTTGTATGAAACTTTGAATTCGACCCTGCTACGGGTTTACTATACGTATAAATTTTACATATTACATAGTGAGTGATGGCCTAGTTGTTAAGAATCTCGTCCTCCCGCTCCGGTAGATAAGAGTTGAAATCCTGGCACGTATGTAAGTAGGATTTTTTTTTAATGATTAATTTTGATTTCTGTACCAAGTCTGGGTGTTTATGTTGTTGTTAGTGTACACCATGATGGCATTTCATGGCAGCCACAACACACTCCTTGTGGGGGGTTATGAGTGTTAAGCGTTATTTACTATTATCTCTTCGCTACTCTATGTTATACCTACCTATTAGTGATGGACTTCCTTCCCTACTCCCTCTACTTTGAAAAATATTATAACATTCTGTTAAAACCCATTGACGTTTTTGTACTAAGTAAATGGTGGTAGAGCTAAGACTCTTTGACGTAAGCGTCGAAGGCTTTCCTGCGGCTACACCACCGTTGCAACTATTTCTTTCTTAAAGCTGCACCAGAGAACTGCTGTGTTTCGGTTTAAAGAGTGTAGTTAGGCAGAAGACACTGGATAGGTGGCTTTCCAACTTAGTCCTCAGGAGTAGCAGCGCATCCACATACAACCTCAGAGACTACCGTCGTCGTTAAAGTTTTATGCGGATGTCCATGTGACCATTGCTGCAGTGACCGTTTAACCTGATGGTGGCCTACATTCCCATTTGTTATTATGTTAGTATAAAAAATATTTATAAAAATTGATTAAGAAAAAAGTTAATCTTAGTTAAACAAAGTTAAAACTAGTTAAAAAGTTAAAGTTAATCTTAAATGCCTTAAGCCAAAACACAAATAGCTCAAAATTCACTATTTTTGATTTATATCGCGCAGTTGCTTCCGGTCAACATTGAGATCCGACATTTAAATAGTTCGTGGCGTTAATTTAATTGCTATACAAGACTTGTAATTTTTACGTATTCGTTTCCATTGAGTTACTGCATACTGAATGTATTCTCAAAAGAATTGTATTATATTTTAGGACGTCTCTGTGTGGAGGGAGTGCAAATGTAATTGAAATGCGACTGGGCCCTATAAAATGTCAAATAGGTCCCCAGACAAAGTGCATTGTATATTCTATGCAAAACTTTAACCTTGTTATGTATACAGCTGTCACAATTCGTGTCACAATTGAGGAGCTTTTTTATAAGTTGTAAAAACTTGTTTTTACGTGCGACTTCGTCCGCACACACCTGTATTCACTAAGGACACTGCGGTGTCGTACGAGTATAACCGGTTGTACTTTTTTATTTTAATTAGTAAAGCAGCACCAGTGAGAGCATCGCTCGAAATATAGGTATAGACTGAGATAGGTCAGCGGCCTAGGTTCCTAATAATCCTCCTAGTTCATAATAGTCAATAGTTTTTAGGCCAACAAGCTATTGAGCGGTGGGATTGCATTTTTCTGTTTGTCTGTTTTACCAAAAAAATACCAAAAATATAATTTCGCTCAATAAAAATTGCCATTATCGCCTAAAAGATCTCAGTTTACAATTTATCCGTAGAATATTATTCTGATCAAACAAACAAAAAATTTGATGTTCATTTTGTGTATAATAAAACTTTACTTTGCCTTTCTCAACTGCTTTTTTAATACTTTATGATTTTGTTACTAACGTAATTGCGTTTTGATCATTTTAAATTGATTGAAACATAAATTCTAGCTATGTATATGGCGTGGAGTCCATATGGCAGTTGGTCCATTAATCTCAATCCCGCAGCACAGACAAAGCCCGTCCGCAGCCGAATGTGTGTCGAAAACATGTCGATCTGTTGCTTCTATAAAAGATTGACGACGTCAAGATGAAAGTAAATTGATCTGGCTTGATTGGCATATAAAAATGAATGTTTGTGTGTTTGTTCTCCATTCGTTTCTAAACCTTTGATCAGATTGCGATGAAACTTTGGTAAGTTATTGTCTGCACTAACGGGGAGGTGTCTGACATAGTACCACTTACGTACAATAGATGGCGCGCAAGTTGTTACGACGAATAATCATTTAATATAAATTAACGGAAGTTCGTGAGTTCGCAGCGTATGAATGTGTATGTTTTGAAGAACACGCGAACAAAGTCGCAGACAGCGGCTAATTGGTACCTACCTACCTACAGCTATAGAATTCTTACGAGTACGAGGAGGGAAATCATCCAACATTAATGTGGTATCACTGGAGCTGTGATATTCTCCAGATAGTGTTGTCATTAATTTAGATAGTAATTTCAGTATGTATGTCATATTTTTATGACGTTTTTATCAGATATACTGTACCGTACCAGTTCATGGAATAGTCAAAAACCTCATTATCTTCTTGTACATTTCATGACGTCCTCTAAAAGGGTTGAAATAAATAGAGGGAATGTTCGTACGTATCACGTTATGTCATACGAAACAAGATTCTCGGGATAGGGCATTTAGGTCTTTCGTTATTATTCGTGAATGTAACTTCACGGTTTTCGTAGTTGATGGAGACGTTAATGATCTCCTTTTATATCGATTCATGGACTCTTCGGATTAACTTTTAATTTTCATATAATTTACCGTCTGTTTAAACGACGGTTGAGGATTCATTCAACTAACTGATTAATTCAGAAATGAATCTTCAATATATATAAATAACTCAACAATTAGATCAACAACGCGGCTCCCTAATTAACGTTACTTGTTGATAAATTAATGTTAAAAGTTAACAAGTCCACACACACACACACAGAGTACTGGCATATTGCGATTCTCCAAATGTATAAAATATTTGTAATCCGTACATCGACAATAGCGTTGCAACGGAAAATACAACAACAATATATTATGATGTTGATTTTTCAATTTATTTTATCCCTCCAACTATTTCATATTGCACCAATACAAAACTTGGTCTCGGAGCAGTCGCGACAAAACGTGCCTTGCATGTCTAATGTCGAAGGCGAATTGAATGAAAGTATTGTTCAGGATAGAATAAAAAATAACGAACACGGGAAGAGGTGAAGGATAGAACACAATGCCTTTCAAACCCAAGAACAGTTGTCTCTTCAGTCAAATTGAATAAGTTTCCTGCAGTGCAATGTTATTGGGCATTCCATCGAGGATTCCGACGGGATGGAGATTTAAATCTAATATGTCGGAGACATGTTGTTCAGAGAGGTTTTATTAAAGCGATTTCTGAATAATTTAACCAATATATTGTTAAAGCTAAAAAGTTTTGTGATCCTCCAAGTTGTTACAAATTTTTGTAACCGCCAATCGCCTGCGTATTAAATACTCTTTTGTGAATCGACGGTGGTTTCGATTTATTCTAAGACGGTTTTAGATTAAATTTAAATCATATCATACGTAAGTGAGCGATAGCCTAGTGGTTTTGAATCTCGAACTGCAACCCCGCTTTTTATCTTTTTATTTTTTAAATCCCAGAACGCACTTCTAATTTTATGAAGTTAGTTTTCGTATTAATTATGAATCTTTAATGGCGAAAAAAACATCGTGATGAAACCTACATGTCTCAACGTACTCAACAATATTCTCAAAGGAATGTGAGGTCCTGTAATCCGCACTTGGCCAGCATGGTGGACTATGGCCTTTATCCTCTCATCTCTGAGAGACCTTGGTGGTGACCTGATTATGAATTTTCTGTGCTTTTTCATGTTGAAAAGAATATTACCTATAATAATATAACTCTTATTTTAAATATAAAACGGTCCAGGTAGTCCAGCCACCATATTTGATAATATTTAAAATAAACTCTCACATCCTCTCTGTTCCGACAGCTGTCTCTACATCCCAGCGAAATTACGGAGCTCAAATTTGTCACGAATTGTAATAACATTCTCTTTGAACACTAGACATATTTGGTGTAGCGACTTCGTATAACATTAAAGCTAAGCTTTGGGTAATAAAATTTTGTAAGTATACATTTTGCTAAAGCAATTTTATAAGATCAAGAATTCAAAAAAAATTGTCGTTCAATGTTCTCATATCTCTTATTTTATTTTGTCACATTTTGATTTTATTTATTTGTGCCATTAATAATCTGTCATTGGTAGTTGCTCCGAAATTTGAATTCTACGTATACTATACGTAGTCTACGCCACGATTCTGATATAATTCTTATTACAAATACAATAACAATATTACCCGCCCGGTGTAACTCAAAGAATCCCTTATAAAAATAAGTATTACCGTAAAAAGTTATAGGTTACAAAGCAAACGGCAGTAACTTTGAAAGCTTTATAAATAAACGGAAAAAAATTATTCCGGTATCTCTTAAGCATAAAATACGTTTTAACATCGAACAGTGCGAATCTTAGCAAATGTTTTATTCATGGTACCGCAAACAGCAATTACTGTAATAGGGCTTTCCTCGGTAACATTGTATAAAAAGCTCTAGTGCCAGTAAGCTGGTCATAACAGCGTTCAGGTAAATTATACACCCAAATGTTACGACTCACCATTTCCTTCTGACCTATAATACAAGGGTTTTTATGCTTTCATTTTGTGTACTTTCAGCCAATAACGGTGGCGTTGTTGAAAAATTTGGTGGCATGAATTGTTGATGCGAACGACACGTGTTGCGTACTTGACGACTTTAATGAGTAGGTACGAATGAAAACGAGTTAGGAATAAAATGAAATTGAGTTAGCTGAGTTTTTTTTTTCTTTTTTATTATTCTAACGGAATAGCAAACGAGCATGTACGCCGCCTGATTTTAAGTGGCCACTGCAGCCCATGGGCATCAACGTCAAACCTAGGAAGAAATACTATCTGAGGTTGTATGGGGATACGTACACACGCATCCACATACAACCACTCCAGAGGAATAAGTTGGAATGCCTCCTGTTCAGTGTCTGCCTAACTACACCCTTCAATCCGAAACACATCAGTTCTCACACAGCTGCTTTACGGCAAAAATAGTAGCAATGGTGGTGCCGCCGCAGGCTCTCTCTATGGCAAGACTCTACCACCATCAATTTTTTTTAACAAATTTGAACGGAATAGCAAACGAGCAAGTTGGCCTCCTGATTTTAAGTGGCAGCAGACCAGGGACATCCACGTACGACCTTCGGTCTTCGGTCCTAGTTGAGGTTGGCGTTGCTACTCCTGAGGACTAAATTTGAATACCTCTATCTAGTGCCTTGTGCCTAACCACCTGACGACCCCTATAGCGCCGTGGTCAACGTGCGGTCTGCCGTTCGGAGGGTTCGATTCCCAGCGTGGCAGAAATTTTAATGATGAATTTAGATTTCTGTACCTGGTCTAGGTGTTTGTGTGCTTGTTTCTGTGTGTGTCCATGGCACCCGCTTCACAGGTTAAACCCTACTGCGGGGCTGAAACGTTATTATTATTTTTATTAACCATACCCTTTAAACCGAAACAAGCGGTACTGGCATTGGTGCTTTACGACAGAAATAGGTGCTGCGGTAGTGACGCCGTAGGAGAGCCTTCGACATAAAATTACGACCATCGAAGTTTTTAATTCAATAGTCCGACCCACCGAAGAGACAGTATTTCAAACCGCATTGTGCCTTAAGGCGTCGGGGAAACGATATAACACTTCTTATAAGTGATTAGTGTAAGTTTGAGAAAGAAAGATTACTTTTCTCGTAAAGCATCAGTGAGTGATAGCCCAGTGGTTAAGCATACCGACCCCGCTACGTTAGGAAAGGTTCAAATCCGAACGCACCTCTATTTCTCGACATACTCGTAGTGTCTATTCTGAATTTTAAAAATGATGTGCCTATTATGAATTAATTATCACTCGCTTAATCGGTGAAGGATAACATCGTGAGGAAACCTGCACTCCTGAGAGTTCTCCATAATGTTCTCAAAAGCATGTGAAGTCCGCCAATCCTCACTTGGCCAGCGTGGTGGACTATGGCCTAAACTCTTTCATCTCTGAGAGAAGACCCGCGCCAAGTATTGGGACAATAATGGGTTGATGATGAAAGCATCAGTACTCGCAATGTTGTGTTTCGTTTTCAAGGCTTAGAATAGGACATCTTATTAGATTCCTACGTTACGTTACTACGTTAGTCCAATAGGACTACTATTGGACTAACGTAGGAATTTTCGGATGATCGAAAGTCGGATGTACATCGTCTGCGTTGACCACTCGACATTAGTTGGGCTGCATATAACAAAACAAAGTCGAAACAATCCAACGTAGTCTTCATAGTTACCATCCAGTGGATAATTCAAATAAGACCTTGGGCCTATATATATAGGGTTGAATGTGCAACGGGCAACCCAATAATAACCTAACATGAGGTGCGGTCGCATGCTCGTTTCCTACTTAAAAAACCGAAAGTAAAAGGAGCACTTACACTTAAAACAGGTTGAATAATTTATACTCACGTTATATAGATTTCGTAGATATTTATTCACAAAAAGAGTAATTTTTAGTCAAGAGTCAAGCACCCTACAGTCTGCTGTTTAATTGAAAATCTCTAAAGGTGTAACCACACTATTGCGAGACCGAAAGATTTAATACCAAATATTAGTCACCAAGTATATAACAACGGTCATTAGAAATTTATTAATGATTAAAGGGATGAACTTTATCAGGTAGTAATTATTTGGATTTTGTTGCTGCAACTTGTCGCTGAATAAGAATGAAAAAACTATTTACATTGACCTGCCGAGTTTACAACGGCACATACGACAGAGGGGTCAAGATGTATCTGTGGTCTTACACTAGTCGATAATCTTTAAACTTATCACAGTATTTTTATCAAACCACTTATATGAAAATTATGATATTTAAATCTATTGACATTAAAATTGTAAGAAACCTTTTATTTTCAGCGACCTCTAAATGGTGAAATTTTCTAAAGTATTGTCAATGTCTATACATTATAGCCATTTCTATTAATGGGTCCGTTACAATTTCACAACAGAGTGGATGTATTTTATTTCTATTCATTTCTTAAAGTCATCACTAACAGTCAAGTAGTCAACATAATTCAGGAAAGCCACAAAACTGGTTTGATGGTGGTCTTTTGTCGAAGGCTCGCCTGCCGCGGCTCTGTTTCTGCCGTTAAGCAGCAGTTTGAGCACTGCTTTGTTTCGGTTTTAAGGGTGTGGTTAGGCAGAATACACTGGACAGAAGGCATTCCAACTTAGTCCCCAAGAGTAGCGACGCATCCACACACAACCTGAGATAAGACTTCCGTCCTTTGTGGTTCGATGTGGATGTCCATGGGCTGCAGTGACCACTGAACATCAGGTGGTCTCTACGCTCGTTTGCTATTCCTTTACAATAAAAAAAAGTGCAGGAGTACATTTCCAGTTACGGTCAATTATGATTGCGAATATAAAAGATTACGTACGGCTGAACGTTTTTTTTACCTAGTCCTTTAAAGCTGGCACGTTGTAGCGTTAAACAAGCTTTACGAAGCACGTGTCCGGTTCGAGTGCTCATCAAAGAATAATGTACCGGCATGGTGTAGTGGGTACAACGAAATCGTGTTCCCGCATAATTAACATGTGGGGTGGGTGTGATTTTTTTACTGAAAAACGTACTTGGGCATATCAATTTTATAATACATGCAGACACCTGAAGTGTTGTTACCCCTTTTCGTTCCTTTTTCGACAAGACCAGCATCTTTATGAGTTCCTGACGTAGGCCCTTGCTTTGTTCCCGCTTTTTTGAGACTGGCTTAGATTTTGAACACGCGTGGTAACAAAAGAGGAAACAATGACAGCGTATGTCTTAGGATCTTGCGCCTATGCTGTGTTTTTTGGCGATATTAGAATAGGAGAAAAGTTTCACAAAAGCTTGTGTAATGTGAACATAGTCGATTGCATGCTCTGATCAAATGCACATCACAATGTCGCCGTGGATTTAGTATTAAAAATTAAAATATTTTGTATTTTTTTTTTTACTATTGTACAACGTTTTACTATTGATAAGTTGAGAACTAACGTGTTGTTACAATAACATTAAAGTTGAACGCTAAGCTGGGAAAAACTATCCTATGGGTAAAATAGATAATCGAGGACAAGGGCACAGTTTGTCTGTGTGCCAAGTTTCATCAAATTTCGTTCAACGGTGATTGAATAACATACATACATCCAAACATCTTTCACATACTTTCTACATGTACAATACTATGAGGATTAGGATACATAAATAATAAAATGCTGTTCTAGGATTGATGAAACACTATTTTGTTTTGCACTGTCTTACTGCTCGATATCAGCGCCTCTCGCGGTAAGCGACAAACGACGCTCATACGTAACACGTAAAAGATTATTTTTAGCTCAGCGAGCACTAAATACTCAATATCAATTTCCTCAGTAATCATTATCATATTATATTCCTTAGCCAGAGAAATAAAAAGACATCGTATCAGTAAAACATGTCGGTCCAGAATCGATACAAAGCTAATTGGCTGGAAACTCTTATAGACTGTAATGGAGAAACCAAGCAGAAGTTGAACACATACGAATCTAAAACGACACAGCACCAGAAACATAACTCAAACGGAGCTCAGAGTAAGTGGCTATAAAAGTGATAAAATATCTATTTAGCTTTTTCTCTGCGAGTTTTCCCGCAGTCGGTAAGGAACGTTCCTTCCTTTCTGGGGACATTGGCGCCATGTAATTACAGTTAATGTTAACTTAGATAAATGATTAGATGGAATCAAATTTATTTAACCTATAATGAAAAAATGGCAATTGAATACTTTGACTTCTTTTAAGGCTTTCTGAATTTTAGTTCTATTTCGTTATTGAACCGCGAATTTGCAGATTACTTCATCACTTGTTAAATAATAAATCGTGCAGACATTTTAATGGATATCGATCACTTGTAAATAGGAACAAATTAGTGTTAAATACGTTAGATAAACTACGTGTGAATATATTATTTTCTTAATCTATTGTTCTCTTCTCATTGGGTGAGGAACGTTCCTTTCTTTCTGAGAACGTTCGCGCGTATAGTTAAAGTTAATTGAGATAAATGGTTTGACGCAATAAAATCAAACTTCGTAAAACCTTATTTCGTTGTAAAAATGGTATTTCAAAACTTTGACGTCTTTTAAAGTTGAGTAATATTGAGTTTCTATAAAACAAAGTTGCTTAGCAATGAATGTATCGTAGGTGGTGGTGGATCGCTTAGGTGGTGGTAGAGTTTTATGCCGAAGGCTCGCCTGCGGTGGCACCACCGCAGCACCTATTTCTGCCGTAAAACAGCAGTGTGAGAACTGCTGTGTTTCGGTTTGAAGGGTGTAGTTAGGCAGACGACACTG
>DWKW01002117.1:0-11470 GCA_018250115.1 Doberes anticus
TTTAAGTTTATAGTGTACATTAAGAACAGTAGAACAAAAATTAATATTAAACAATTTCTTATGAAGTAATCTGCTGTGCATTTGCTTAAACGCATATGCATAACAAAACTAACGCATATCGAAAATAATATAAGATGCATCCTAATTTTTATTTTTAGTCTGTAAAGAAAACGAGCATGCAGATCATCTTATGTTAACCGATTACCTGTCCAACAAGTAGATATACTAGTAAAACAATAGGCATGCATTATAATAATATATAGTGTACTGAATATTCAAAGGTTTCAGCATCCATAACCAATATTCAATTAAAAAAGAGTCCTACCTGAGATAGTAATTCTAAGGTAGACACAAAAACATTTCAATATTTGGACTTACTTTTATTAGAAAGTTGAGACTTAATCTCCGAACCACGTATTTTAGTTCAGAAGCTGAGTGGACCATGTTGCTTTATGCAGAAATATGATAGGCAACGGAAGGTTTTACTATTGTTCGGCTAACTAACAAGATACTAAATTGTACAAACGTAAGTAGGGAAACTTATATGTGTTTACCGAAGAAAAACAATGTAATGTTTTATTTTATTTATTGATAAAGGTATTAAACCTCCAAACAAAAAGATTAATTTTTCAAAACATATACGGCGTTAATAATTCACCGAAAAACATACGCCATTGAAAATGTAAGAATCATAACATAACCCGGGGCGACTGGAATTAATCTTGGCAAAATCGAGATCGCCTGCAGGCCCCATTATACCGTCGAGTAAAAATATATGAGGCGGAGGAAAAGAAACCAAACATATGCCGGGTAAATATTTGGACTGGCAACGCGGCCGGCGCGCCCCGCTCTGTTACGTCACATTGTTCTCCCATCGATTAGCCCTCGGTGACGTCGTGTTCTATAACAGTTGTGTTCCGTCCCCAAACTTATTGCGATTTGCGACTCTTACGTAATCAACAAACTTTTCCCTTACATTCTTCTTTGTCAAATTGTGTTTTATAACTTCCTTTGTTTCCTAAATAACCCGTACAAACTCCTAACAACTTTTGTTACGGTAACATTATTTCAAAATTTCGTAAGACGGATTTAGACCGATTGAAGCGTAATGCGAATCATAATCGACTCCACCGTGAGAACCTTTCGCCGATATGACTCCCTGATCCAGAAAAACATATTTTCTACAAAAAATAAAACTCCAATTGCCGGCCCGGGGGTGTATAATAGTGATTGAACTAACCTGTCAGCCCCATGTTAAGTGGTTTTGAAGGAACCTCAGGACTATTGTCCGGATAACCAGTAGCGTGTTTTCTCGGTAAATGTTTGTTTGAATTGGTACCGGTGTATTTATTGATATAATATAAGGACGGGTACAATAAATGTGTGTTTGCGTTAAAAATTTCGCTTCCTCGTGGGATATTTTTGTAGGATGCCGAATCCGAGATTTGGCACTTCGTCAAAACTACAAAGAATATTATCGTAGTAGGTACTAATTTTTGAACTCGTAAAACGCGTTTAAATGGTAGATGAGATTGACTCAGCAGTCGGTAATGATGATAAGGTGAATCTGCTCACAAATGTGAATTTACATGTGCCAAGCATGTTGATATAAATCATCGGCGTGAATGAGTAAAAAATTAACTTCCCTTTACAACATCGCTCATCATCGGACGCCTATACGATTTATCATCGAGCACAGCGGCATTCGTATTCGATGTCGACTCTCAATTTCAATCGAGACGCAAGTCGCATCCAAACGATTCAATCGCGCATATATGTTCCTTTGTCCGCTCTCACAATGGCGCGCCTGTACTGCGTGCCATTCAACAGCCACAAAAGTCTGTTTTCGCTAAACTCCTTGTGTGCTGTAACATTGACCTATTGAGCCAACAGGTGAATCTCACAAAGCGTTTGTTTGGGTGTCTCCGCTGAATTAACGCCCTTTGCCTCTATACTTTTGCGCACTGTTTATTGTTCAGCGAGGTTTTAGCTCAAACCTCTGTTAATAAAACACGCTTGTATGTTCTCCTACTGTGCCCCTTACACTTTATACAAAAGTATTGTTATGCGGCAATTTGACAACTGGATCCGGAGTCTACGAGTAAGTTTTAACTTTCTATACCAATAGTTTTATTTCGATTACATTTTACTCGAATAGTTCAACAACTGCCTACATCAATATAATAACACTTACCCGTCTTCCTAGACACGTGTGCTATCGTCTAATCGACAAATCAAAACGAATCAACTCACAAAGTTAATTACATTCCTATCGATATATATTACAAGAGCAATTCTAAAATTACACGATTAAATTCACAGTTCACTTCCCGCCACATAAGCTCAGTGCGAGTGCTGCAGACGTATTACCTATTAATTAATCGTTCCACGCTAATTATACAACACAAGTGCCAACACGGTCGGTCAACACCACAAAGGGTTATATATCGATCGTAGAGTAGAACATCCAAAATCCATATAGCACGTAACATTGGCGTTTATAAAGGCACACTCGAGTCTATAGAACACACATACGTTGTGTTGAACGCGCGTGGTATTCAAGACATTGATCTTGGTTCACAATGCTTTGTACTGGTCAGTGACTGGTGAATGGCCTCTCAAAGGAGACTTGGATGTACACAACAAACTGTATTTTTGTGACAAACTTATCAACGGTTTTATAAGGATGTTGCGTTTAGTTTAAACGTCTTGTGACTTAATGAAAATGAGATATAATATGAATGTACGAGTAGGTCATACATGTTATAAGTGTACAAATCTAAAAATCGCAATATCATCATCAACCCATTATTATCCCACTGCTGGGCCACGTGTCTCCTCTCAAAGATGAGAGTGTTTAGGCCATAGTCCACCACGCTGGTCAAGTGTGTGAAGTCCTCACATGCCTTAGAGAACATTTTGGAGATGTTTTCCTTCCCCGTTAAAGCGAGCGATAATTAATTTCTAATACGCGGACACGGATCTTGGACTCGAGAGGGTAGGCTGGCCAAGTGCGGTATAGAAATCTCAAGCATGCAGGTTTCCTCAACAATGTTCTCATTAATCATAAAAACAACAATATATTACTAATACGTGTTACTAATACTAATACGAGTGATAGATAGCTAGATAGATGGTGATAGATAGAGTGGTTAACAATCACGACCTAGACACTCTAGTTACAAATTCTCAAAATTCACTGCTGCCCAGCTCAACCTTGAAACCCTAATTTAACCCTAAAATACCACTTCTTACACAAGATATACCTCATTCACCGTTTTCATCTATTCTGGAATAATTTTGATAATGAAAGCTCCGGAGTGTGACCGCAGGCCCCGCGGTTGACGTTTTAATTTCCATTCACATTCGTTGAGCTATATTCGCGGCCATTTCCGGGTTACTGCCGAGATGGTTTGTACCTGTCTATTGTGTAAATGCGGGGAGGTTTGCGAGTTTTGATACTTTACCAAATATCTATAAATATCGTATTTAAATTATGTATTGATGATGACAGAGTGTTATGTCGAAGGCTCGCCTGTGACCACCGTCGCACTTATTTCTGGCGTAAAGCAGCAGTGTGAGAACTGTCGTGAGAAGTTACTGGACAGGAGGCATTCCAACTTAGACCTCATGAGTAGCAACGCATGTGGATGCGTATGTGGATACGACCTCAGATAAGACGAAAGGCCTAGTTGAGGTTTGATTGTGGATGTCCATGGGCTACAGTGACCACTTAACATCAGATGACCTGCAGAATCGTTTGCTATTCCGTTTGAATAAAAAAAATGTATGAAATTTGGGTTATTTCTAAATAGACCATATATTTTTAAACGGATCTTATTATTGAAAGACTTCAATGGATATCCACATCCAGCTTCTTATAAGATCGACTTCCTATTCATTATTTCATCATAAGGTACGTATCTTCAGCTTTTCTGATGTCGAAGTTACATGTTGCGACTTCAGAGGACTAAGTGAAAGGACTCAAATGAAAGAAAGAAAGAAACATTTATTTGCAATGAAAATAACTTACAATTATTACATTATACTGTACAACAATGTAATGTGATGTAGGTACTCTTTGTAGCCCTTTAAACCAAAACACAACAATGTGTGCACTACTGCCTTATGAGTAAGAAATAAGACTAGATTGTATAACACGTATTTCTGAAATATAGTAGATATTACATACAAGGATTTTGCCAACTCTAAAAAAGTGGACGTAGACAATTTAAAACGTAATTTTCTATCTTTTTTACATTTTACGCTTTAATGATTATTTTCCTTCATTATCATTCTACGTCAACCTATTACTGTAGAATACAGGCGGACACGGGACATTTCTCAACGATGAAAAGGGTTTCCGTAGTCCTACAATCTGGCTGAGTGCAGGTTGTTGGACTTCACATATAAGGACAATATTATGTACTCTTTTGCGTGCAGTTTATTTTTGCGTAACGAAATAAAATCCAAGTCAAATAACTTCAACATAAATAAAAGTTAAAATTTAACAATATTTAAACGTTTAAATTTTTTTTATTGCTGGCCTCAAAAAAAAAATTAAAATTCATAAGTCCAAGTAGTTCTCAGTTCGAGCTGAGTTCGGTTGCAACGAAAAATAAACGCATTCGTTGCGAGCTAAACGGGTAATGTCGCCAGTTATTATGATAATGATGTGCGGTATATACTCACTGCACACAAAAAAGCTTAGACTTCGCTGGTTCCCGTATTATGCGCTGAGACGTTTATGAAATAACAAAAAAATATTTTTGCATCTTTAATGATGGTCTAATGCATTAAATAAAAGTTTTTATATTTTATTTTGCACTAGACTTCTGTCTGGGACGCGCACTCCATATACCATTTATTTATAAAATCACTAAAATATGAGTTCTGTGTTATTTATAACGTATAATACAAATTATATTTAAAAAAATCGCATTGATTAAAAAAATAAATACTAGTAGGTACCTATAGATAGCCTGAGCTTAAAGTGTAGGTACAAAATCAAAGCGATTAAGTTGAAATAAAAACGCGACGATCGGACGGGTTGACGGTCCATCAAACAGTACGGTCAAAGCATTCATTCGGATTAAGAATAATTAGCCAATTTGTCATTTTAATGTCACATGCCATCACGTTCATATTGAACGCGGCGAGGAAAAGGAATAAAATGCATAAATATTTAATCCAAGTTAAGTGTATCGTAAAAACTACAAGTCGGCATAACTCATGCGTCTTTGCCTTTTGTGCGTTAAAAAATAAAAGGAGGGTTTTAAAAAAAGAACATTAGTTTGCGCGACGGATCAGTCATCCGTACGTCTTGACGGGCGACACGTCTCGAGGTCTCGACATATTCGAATATGCTTCGTTACTATAGGTATTTATTAAAGGAACCACATAAGACTGAGCATTAACTTCAAGTTTACGCGAGATCCTAGTTTATGTCTGACCTCATAAATGATATACTGATGTCTCCTTATGCAAAGAGATGCTCGACATCTATAGCAAATTTAGCAGAACAAATACATTTAATCAAGGAAGATGCAACAAGAAATGTTTTAGTCAAAAGTTGCCTTTGATGTTAGCCTCTTATGCTACGTTTACGGTTACTTAGTTGTAGATTGAGGTCGCGGAGCACGAATTATTTTGTACAATGAACCATCATTACTTGTCTTTCTCTCGCGAACAAATGTATTACTGTCGTGCTCGCAAAATTGATGGTGGCAGAGTCTTATGTCGAAGGCTTGCCTAAGCGAAAGTCAAGCAGCAGTGTCTGCATTGCTGTATTTCGGTTATAACGGTGTGGTAAGGCAGAAGACAGTGGGCATACGACATTATAATTTTGCCCTCAGGAGAAGCAACACATCCGCATCCTCAGATAGAACTTCGGTCCTAGTTGTGGTTGAATATGGATATCCATGGGCTACAGTGACAGTAACATCAGATCAAAAGCCTCGATCACCGCTACTTAAAAAATGTCTTCTTCGTCGGCCGCACTTTCGATGTCCAAAATAAGTTAGCAATAAAGTGTTGACAGAACAATAAATATTCAATAAATAGAATACTTTAAAAAATACTTACTATACTTATTTAGGTACCTCTCTAAAGTTCCTACGGTACTTACAACATAGAAGTAAATATTCAGAATTGAAACGTAGACAAGACAATTTCAACTTCGTATATTATAACTTTATTAAGAGGTCCCACCACAGCATCTAAGATTACATTTCAAAATCTCCTTAAAAATAATACTTAGCAATTCATCAGTCAATATTTAGGCCTCACCGCGATACTTCACGTTCACACCTTTTTACGTAAACGTCTCAACTTTAAAACCATTAAGTAACCACCCACGGCCGTCAGTGGTCCGGTCGTCATGATTAATACTGACTCTCAACTCATTAGCTGAAGGGCTTAGGAACGGAGGTACTTAATCACTCGAACAAAGCACTACCTACGAGCAGCCGAAAGCATCATTCTTCGTCAGGAATGTGTTGGGTTGGTACACGTTAGAAGCGGTAAGCGGAAAGATCACCGATCAGTACCTACTTAAGTGGTAAACATTGCGTGATATGGTTTTGGTTTCTCTACTTTAGAAAGAAAAAGGCACAATTCTCTTAAGTGGCGGTTTTTTTAACGTACTAAGGTTACAGTACAGTACAATTATTCTTTACTGTACACAAAAATATTTATAGTTTTATAGGATACATACATTTAGGTCGAAAAATCGATTAAATGAGTCATCACACTTATAGTACCATACTAGGATTTCATGTATCGTGTGTGTCATGGACTCACCCACAAATGAACATCCTCATCATATAAACTTCCTAGCTAGGAATCGAAATTTGACCGTTGAACGGCAACACTGCTGTGTTTCGATTTGAAGGGTTAGGCACAAAACACTGGACAGGAGGCATTCCAACTTAGTCCTTAGGAGTAGCAAAGCATCCACGTACGACCTCAGATAGAACTTCGGGCCTGTTGGATGGACCTGTCCATGAGTTGAAGGGATCGCTAAATATCGGGTGGCCTGTATTCTCGTGTGCTATTATTTTAATAAATACATTAAAAAGTAACCTCTGTATTTGTCGATATCTTTGTAAAGGCATGTGAAGTTGACAAACTCACACTTGGTCTGCGTGATGAACTGCATAGTAGGCGCATCCTTCTGTACTTATTTCTGCCAGAAAGCAGTAGTGTGAGAACTGCTGTGTTTCGGTTTGAAGGGTGCGGTTAGGCAGAAGACACTGGACAGAAGGCATTCCAACTTAGTCCTCAGGAGTAGCAACGCATACACATACAATCTCAGATGTGGATGTACATGGGCTGCAGTGACCACTTAACGTCAGGTGGCCTGATACATTCGCTATTCTATAAAATATATATAAAAACCAATAAGTTGCAACAAATCGGTGATGGTGGTAGAGTCTTACATCGACATCACGTCCGTGGCGGCACCACCGGAACATATTTCTGACGGAATGCAGCAGTGTGAGAACTAGCGTGTTTCGGTTTGAAGAGTAGTTAGGCGGAAGACACTGGGCAGAAGGCATTCCATCTTAGTCCTCTGAAGTAGTAACCCATCCACGTACAAACTCAAATAGGATTTTCGTCCTAATAGAGGTTTGATGAGGATGTCCACGATCTGCAGTAACCACAAAATATCAGGTGGACTGCATACATGTTTGCTATGCCATATCAATGCGGCCAGCGCAGTCGAGGCGCAAGGGGACTGCGGGCGGTCACCTTGCGGCCCCGGGGCGCAGACCCTGCTAGCTCAGCAGTCGCTTCGAAGCTGTTTTGTACGTAAGACGACACCACTTTTCCTCACGCTGAAGGCGGGACCGGCATCGTCGTAATTCGTTTTGAAAATTTAATTTTTAAATCTAGTTGTTTGGTTTATACAAATTGTTTGTAAACACCACATTTGGCGACCAGTATGAAACAGTGGTCAACGCGGCCGACTGCCATTCAAAGGGTTTTAGATACAATTCCAAGCTGAGCTAAAAACTGAATTATTAATTTAGGTTTCTGTTTCTGGTCTGGGTGTATGGGTTCGCTATTATTATCTACCACCTTCGTTGAGCTAACGATATCTTTATATAAAAACTATCTTTTGGCTTGGCTTGGGCTTTACGGTTGCTTCATCGCGTATCGCCCTAATCGGTCAGCTTCGCGTCCCTAGCGCAGTCTTTGCCATTCTACATACATCTATCTGCCATCCGCTACCGGGCCATCGAATATCACTCGGCCGAAGTGAAAGAGTTATGAAAAACATTACGAGGGGAGTACAGCATTAGACATTTAAACATATCAGTCCGTTTACTCACGACACTATACACATGTGTGTGCTCGCTTCGGCGACTGCACGGCGACTTCGATTCTTAAATACTAATAAACCTGTACCTGTCATACCATTCAGACCCAGAGCAAAGACACAGATATGTACCTATATACGCTTTATCTCAAGTATTTCATTGGCATTGATTACCCTTAAAACGCAACTGACCCAGTACTTTTACAAAGTTAACGCAATGCTTACATTTTCAAACACTAGTTTCATTAAAAGGATTCAGCGGTCATAAAAATAACCAGACAAAAAATGTACAGAAATTTCGTATTCAGAGTTATCAATCTGTTTTATAATTCGTATTAACGAGACATTTAATGCGATTCATTTACTTTTAAGTTCTCGATATTTCGATTTCTCATGTCCACGGGTAGACTGAATATATTTTAATGTCCCTATTTACAGACGTAAAGTTATAGTTTCAGAAAACCATAAATAGTTATCGATATTAAATCGTTTTTGTCTAATCTAAGAACATATTATTCGTTCTTTGATTCTCATGAATGATTAAATTGACTCTATTAAAATACAATTTACATCTAATACCAAGTAACTCTACGGAATCATACTTATTGTTGTAATTACAATGTTTGTTGTGTTTGAAGTCCTTCATTCTGAAAGTTTATAGCGGTACAGATCAGAATTTAATTTAGAGAAATCTAGACTATATGAGTTAGAATAGTATTTGGATAGAAATAACATATAGTATATACAGGCACGTCGATAAACATAATACATACAGTAGCTTTCTTATTTCGACAGGTTCCAATCAGTCTGAGATGTATAAATCAGTATTCTAATTTACTGCTGTAAAAAAGGGCTAATTGTAAAGAAAATCTATTTACCATTAGTAGTTAAAGTGAATTAAGTGCAGTTCATATCTGAACTAGCCCCACTGCACGGAAAATATGTATGGGAAGATCCCCTTTCCAAAGTTCCAAGATTTGTAGGCTCTTTAATACTTTTCGCACAGCTAAAGAAAATAACATTCTAAAATGTTTTTTATGGCGAGTGAAATCCGTACTTGGCCAGCGTGGCCAAAACCCTTCCATCTCTGAGATGCGACCGATGCCCAAGCATTTAGCTTGTCTCTATAATGAATCACGTTTAATATTAAATATAATGTCAAAGTTTTTAATATAGTTCTAATCATTTTTTCAAGTTTTTAGTACAACTCTGTTACACAATAGCTAATAATAGTAAAAAAAAGTAGTGTAGAATGGATTTATTGAGTAATAATCCATAATTGTGAAGGTATTGTTAGTCAGTAATTGTGTTATTTAATCAGATAACCTCACGCTTTATAACTTTTGGTAGTAGGATGTAACACGTGACTTCTGACTTACTTTCTACGTAGATCGCGATCTGTAAGTCGACAGTAGGTATGACCAGTATATATCTACGGTTACATAACGAGAATATTATAGTTATATTTCGCTATCACTAATATCGGATTAAGAATAAACTAGTGGTCGCCCATTGGACGAAATTCGATCGTAATTCATCATCTTAGCAATTACTTGTCTAATCACTTTGTTGAAAACACTAATAGGCAGTTACTGAGTAAGTCATTTACAATTGCTTACATTGAGATGCACTCCACAGATGATTAAAAAGAGAACATTTGAAATTACACAAAATTCGCAGCTTGAAATTCATTTGATCAAATTGAAGTTTTTAAAATCTTTAGCGACAATCTCTATGCTACTTTTTGATGACATTGTATTTGATATTGACAGCAAGAACGTAAAAAGTGAATGTTTCATTTACTTTAATACAAGGTATTTGTAACACATATTACATATAAATTTTAGCTTTCCACATCTTCTTCACATAAATCCGTGCCAAACCTCACAATACTCTATGCTCGCAATATTCTTAAAAAGGGGTACAAAGTTTTCTCTTCACGTACTAATAAGAGTTAGTTCAGTTAGACCAGCAGTCTACACAGAAACCTTCTCCATTGGTTATCAGTTCTTCGAACTATGTGGCCTGCACATTGCTACTTCAGCCTGCTTATAGCTTCTTAGAGCTATATCGGTGAGCCTCGTTCGTCCACGGTCTACGGATTTCATCATTTCCGATTTTATCACGTTACAAAGGTTGCCATAACCAAATTGAAATTTTTGCCTCTTTCACAAAAAAGTTTTGTATAGGTTTGAAATATTTGCGTCACGCCTGCCCATATTGCCTATTGTTGTACTTGACAAACGAGGACTTCATGATTAATTGGTTGGAAGTTGCACCTAATATTGCTTTATCTGTTATTGAAGTGACAATATATTTCGACAAATTTAACTTCTACTGAATAGAATTTCATATTCTCACTAATTTGATATTAATGAGAGGTACTAAGTTAAAGATTGTGACATCTTCTTCTTCAGGATACCAAAGTTTCAAAATATATGTAGCATTTGTGCGCGAAATATCGGGATCTCACGACAGGAGTAGGTACATTTGGGATCTCTTCAAATCGTGACCGATCTATTACAGACATCATCACAATCATCAACCCATTATTCTCCTATAACTGGACACGTGTCTCCTCTCAGGGATGAGAAGGGTTAAGGACATACTTCACTATGCTGGCCAAGTGCGGATAGGTGAACTTCAAATCCTTTAAGAACATTATAGAGAACTTTAAGGTATGTTTTCTTTCACCGCAAAGCTAGTGATATTTGTGTGAAGTGAGGTGATGGAAGGATAGGATTTTTTTTAAAATGCACGCAACTTTGAAAATTTTGATGAGCAAACTGGGACCTTACCCTTACCGACCGGAGCGAAAAGCCGATTTCAATCCACCACTACAGCTACCTACAGTAAGGCAATAATACTCCATTCATCCGAGCGATGATTCGCAACCATTAATCTTTTGTCTTGGAGTTCGAATACCTTCGCATCCGGAACGCAAAATAATTTGAACAATACGGCATAACGATCAACACTTGACCTATCGCAACCTGTTGACAGCTGACAGTAACGATCAGCGGCAAATGATCATAACAAATCGATACTGACACCACGGTCTGTTTGATCTGAACTAGGTATATCTACTGATAAGTATTGCTCAATCCTGATTGATATGTTGTCGATTACTCCCTAAGATATTCATTG
>DWKW01002118.1:0-11468 GCA_018250115.1 Doberes anticus
GTGCAACTTTCTTACACCAGAAAAAGCTGTATACCAATAATAGTACGGACACGCTACGTCTCATACCAGTTCAGATATCGGCCGTTTCGTAAGAAACCGTTCGATGTAATTACTATGTTACATAGATGTGTGATAAATAAAGTTCTTACTAGGCTACGGTAGCCCTTTTAAGCGCCGAGAAATTACGAACATACGGCGTGCAATGAGGCAATTTTAACTACTATGTCTTGCATATTTTCTTTGCACTCCTGTACAGTTTTCGTCACTGCTGGTGGCCATTAGGGCTTTAAATGGTAAAACGTCGTGCGAACTTTGCCCAACGGCTACTTGTTCCACCATTTCGTGTGTCTGCGATCAACTTTTTATGAAGTTATCGTAAGTATCCACTTGCAGAACAGTATCGCTATAGAAGGGAACGGGTTTGGAGCTAGTTTTTGTAGCCATCATACTGTATTGAATTCAATCTTGATAAACATGAGCCTCGTTTGCGTAAAGACCTCACAGTCGTTTCGCTAAATATTTTGCAGAAGCAATCAAATATTTCTTCTTGTCATCGTCTCTTTGGTATACAAGTACATTTACTTTTAAAGTGGACTGAATGATTTGTCAGAGTATCATGATTTATTTATTATTTATGTTGTGAATTTGAAAGTGTAGCTTTGAAGGAATAAGTTGATACTTTATTTTAATTTATTTTAAAAAATATACCAGACACACAGTAGGTAATTTATATTATCTTAATATGGCTATGAAAGCAAGTAATTGTGTTTCAAAATTGACTGGTATATTTCATCTGCTTTGTTCGGCTGACACGCTTCTGGTACGCATTGTCAGATTTGATCTTTCGTTATGAAGCGTTGTTTGTGTACAGTTTTTCTTAACTTTTAACCAAAAAGATAAGCGTGTGATAATGGATGCGAGTCGGCCTATATCGTCGCCCACGCCAGCGCAGACGCGCATACCGAGATATCATAGATGAAAGATTCTTGGTCCTCTACGCCTTCCTTCTTTACTGATTATCAACTTATCTCTAAGTTTTTTGAATTGCGAACTTATACTGTAATGGTTAATCATATTTATTGACGAGTTCACATTTAAATCTATCTCTTTTAAACGATTGTTACAATAACGTAATAATTTGAATTATAATTTTTGTACATACGTTTATATAATTTTTGTAACATTGTTTTTCAAGATTTTTCATTTACTTGAATTAATAATAACGGTCATGTTAACTGAGCGATGATTTTATTGCGACGAACCAGTAAACATGATTCATCATTATCACATAATTGTGTCTACACGTGAACGTGGTTTTCGCAGAAAGTGTAATATGAAAACTTATGATGAATGGCCTCTTCTTGTGTCTAACGCCAGGATATACTTGGGCCGTTTAGCTAGAAGAATTAGTTAAATGGGAATACGTTTTATCTTTTAGCTTAAACAATCTTTTCGTTTCCCAATTTTATTGTTCCTCGTCACAACTCGTGATTCAACAATAAACAAGGCTAAGTAGAATCTGAGTTATTGCTTTAACACGCTATCTCCGTTCACGTTTGAATTGGTTTATGAAATAACTGTTCTAAAAAGGTCCCTTCACTTGTAACACATTTTTATAGAAGGAAGCAACAAGATCAGTTTATGTAAACGCGAAGTTGCTATGCCGCAGTTTCAAAATTTTAAACATATCCCTTTCCAACAATAATAATCGGTTTTCCACGAAACAACGAAGTTGTATTACTACTTGTCGTGGCGACTGGTTACTAGAATAGAACTAGAGCGGTCGTTGAACTCTGCAGCTACTATTATTATCTCGATAACACCGCTAATAATGTTTGGAAAACATATGCTTGATTTCAAGCCAAAACGACTCGTTTATAAGTCGATGTTATCGTAAATAATTTAGTCATTAAAGGAATGGTAGACACAAATGTTATTGGATAGATAAGTTACGTAATAGTTGGAACGATCGGCGACAAGTCGTTAGATCGAGTCGTGTCGTGGGCACTCGCGATGTTAACCCTGAAGTCGGGCGTGGGGTCGACGCACGCGCACGTCCCACTTAAAGTGCACGTCGGTCGCTGCAGCTCGACGCAACGCTTGCAAATCTCTAGCGCATAGAATCGTAAATACGGCTAATGCCGCCATGTTGGCTTATTTGTTACGTATCGCATTGTACCGATTGTACCTGCTGCTTCATCACATAAGTTTATTTTACATGCAACATTGAATAGAGATGTCGACTGCGCAGGAGTCTTGGATTTACGATAACATTACGCAAAATCTGCTTCTAAGGACGACGATGTATGTGTTTATCTCAGAGTTTCCTTATACGGCTCGACTCAAGCGTTCTAATAGCACTCACTATTAGTGATTCAGATAATCAAGTTCTAATTGCGAGGTGTGGTCTGGATACATTATTGCCTTAACAAATTATTATAACTAGTCGAGATATCGTTGTTGCGTGATTGCTCCGTGCAAGCATTCACGCACGTTCCGCTTATAGACTCGTCTTGCGTTTACTGTGTTGGAATTATGCATTATTACTCATTATAGGTAATTTTCAAACCACCGCGCCGCTACTCTACATTTTAAAATGTGATTTAACAGAATAATTAATAGATGAATGGGTATTTATTTATTACTTCATTTTGTGGTCATGTTTTGTGCTATTAATTTACGCAGCGGTTTTCCGAACGGAGTAATCAGTAGTACCAATTGCTATTGGTATCTACTAAAGTTTATTAATGACGACGTGTTTTATCGTACGAATAAAGAATATTCTGGCACCCTTAAATCTAATGAGTAATAGACAGCAAACAATGTAATGATAACCTAAAAAAGGGATATTGTTTGTTGGAGGAAAATAAAACGAAATTATCAGTGCGCCTACGTGACCTACCTACACGTCGTACAAGTTATCGTAGTACGCGGTTAAGTGACACTGCAACCGCGGAATATATTAAAACAAACTACACTAGTCCTCGGTGAGACAATGACAATTGAACACGATTATTAACATACTTTAGAATCTGTTTAAATACCTAGCCATCCTGTTATTGCATTACTCAACCATGCCATATAATTGTTTGGAGTCGATTATAATTTTAAGTTAGTATTCATTTGAAGAAGAAAAAAACAGTATACAAGAATATAAGCGGAATAAACTGTTCGCTTTGATTTTAGATAGCGGGGATTTGTAAAGGATTTTTAGGTAGACGCGGGAATTGAGACGATTGCGGGCGGACCATTAGCCGTATTGTTATTGCCAGTATTCCAGTAATGAACCGCTCGTTTTCGTCCTTTAATATCACCGCTTTCCTCCCTTTACTCACTCTAATAGCGCTCCGGCTTCATTTCACAACATCCCATCGCTCTTCGGTTTGCACTCTTAATTAATCCCCTCGTTCCGTAAATGTAATACTTTATTCCTAAAAGGCTAGACATCCAAATTGGGAATTCTATCTCGAATATTTTTAGTCCCCGCACGTCAAGTTTGCATACTGATATGCGATACAGCGCTCTAGTATTGCGATTTTCAAAAGTCCTTAGTATACGTGGAGAATGGACGGCAAGTGTTTTTCCTGTTCCAACACTTTTCTGGAATTTTCAAGCAATTTCTACGAGCCATCGTCGCCAACGTACCTCGTGAAGGGCAATTTACATGGAAACTTAGTGAAATATTCACATCAGCTGTCGATTGTCACGTTTTATTGGGATATTCAAACTTTCTCTCCGACGGGGATTGTGCATCTAATTTAAATAATGAGAAGCCCGGCATTGTGTAGCGCTTCATCACAGCTCTCGATCCTTAAATATTGATTATTCATTTTGTAAGTCAAATGGGGCGTGACTGTTGTCTTTAAGATTTAAATACGTAAACACGCGATTGTGACGCAAATAAAAATATTTTCACACTTTCGCCCACGAATTGTGAAGCGCGGGTAAGGTGAAGTTCAAGACTATTAATAAAGCGAGGCGAGTCCTTACGTGACGCCTATTGATCGTCTGCACAGCACGCACCCAGGGAGTATTACGGTAGGTTAGTATGCCCGTGGTTCCGAGCGTTCGTAGCTCCCGGAACGCGACGAAAGCAGCCGAAATTTTACATCCCCGGCCAGTATTGATCGGACTTGACATTGAAATCGTAATAGACGCAAACAGCTGGGACGAGGGTGCGTGCCCGGCCCTCTGCACGCAATCCCTCTTCGGCCCACGCCGAACCTTATCGGCTTCAAGATTTCATCCGACGACATACAATTCGTTAATCCGGCTCGACTCATCGTATTTGACGAAATGAACCCTTGATATCGTTCTTTGAATCAAATTGAATCTCTACTTGATTTTAACCACCTATTAAACTTATTCATTGGCGCTCAAATGTAGCTGAACGCTTGTAATGTCTAGTAATTATTCGCTGGAGTCCTAAGACGGGTAGAGCAACGTCTAAAATCTCATTTATATTCAGTGTGGTCGGAGTTTGAATGTTATCTAAAATCCGTGTTTAGGTGTCGGGCGGGATTGCTCTAATCTTGAAACTAAACACATTGTTAAGTTAGCCAAAGCTTTGTTCTCTTAAAAGGGATCCCATATTCCTCTGGAACATAAATTGTTGAAATTTGATTTTGTTCCATCTATTGTTTTATGCAAAGTTAATAAATCTGAACCCTTTGAATTTTCAGATATGAGAAAATACTTTATAGTATTTATGGTATCATTATAATAAGAAAATAACGCTTCACACTCTTATGAGTGTGAAGGTAATCCTAGACGAACCCACGACACAAACAGAAACAATAACACAAATCCCCAAACCAGGTACATAAATTTAAATTCATCATTCATGTTTCTACCCCGCTGGAAATCGAACCCAGGACCCTCCGAACGGCAGACCGGTACCGAACCGGTTCACCATTGCGCCATAAGGGTCATACAGAGTCAATATATAGAATAATTATTGAGTTGGCAATCCAACCACAAATCCAGAATTTTGTGTGAAAATCAAAACACTCGGTAACGTTAGAAAATGGCATGTGTACCAGAATGTTTACTTGTTGTTGAATGTTTGTTGTTGTTTACCAGTTCAAATATTAACTTATTAAACTGTTCAATACGAGTTACTAGCGACCTTAGGAGAATGTATCGAATTAAGCGTAGTTTTTTTAAATAATTAAATAATAACAATTACGTTTTCTAAATCATTAGTCCCGTCTTATGTTTGGTAACTTGTAGTACAAAGTTCTTAACGTGTGCTCAGATTACCGGAGCGGTTAATTAAGAGTTGATTTCAAAAACACGAAGGAATAGGCGAGCGCCCGCTATGAAAATGGTTTTTCTTATCACTCCCGGTACGTCGATACATTTCCTGCTTCAGCGACAAGTTCCACAACTCGCATGTTTCCTGTACCTACATGTTTCTTGCCTTTTACTGCAATTATTCGACTACTTTCTTTATATCGCATACACGATATCTTTTTGTGGCTGATAAAACAGAATATACTGAGATAATATTAATATATTTTTCTGAACTGCATTTTTATTCATATCTTGATATTTTATCGGAGTAGAGCGTTCATAAACGTTATCGCAGAAGCATGCACATGACGATATCAATTTTTTTGTGACCAAAACAAGCTTATATAACCGGTTTATTTATGAGTCGGCAAAGTATGTCACTTAATTTTTAAAGATATTTTTGCAATCATTGTCAGTTGAACGTAGTAAACTTATAAATATTTCGATTGGACGTAAATGTAAACGAATGGCAACAGATTGTTTTAACGAGCTGATAACGTAATGGAAAACTAATCTCGATGAATCACTGGAGCCTCGTTAAACCATCAAGAGGAACAGACAAACAGGTTAGCAACCTGCAAATATATCAGTATCAGAAACTATTAAGACAAACACTGATTGAAGTGGAGAAACTACGCTATATTACCGTTATTTCTATAAAAGAAAATGTTTTAAAATTCAATCTAGCCGTAATCTAAGAGGCGAGACCGAAGCCGATCAAGGGACGGAAAGCTGACGGCACACCGAGATATTTTTGCTGAATATTGATAGAAATTATTCCATTACCCCAACGGAAAAATTCATAAATAAAAAATGCGAGGTAGATTCTTCGGTGCATTTCTATGGAATCACGGTTCCAAGTTAAATAAGTGATCACCGGTCGCCGGCGACGTGAGCCGAACTCGAAATCATTCGCCACCTGGGGCTTCGCAATCGCTACTTCGTATCTCGTATACATCAGTATCTTTAGCCTCAGCTGTTATCTCTTATGTTATGTTTGCAAAAATATTTTTTTTAAATTTTAATACAAGGCTCGTATGATAAAATTAATCGTATGTTCAAATAAATTTTTGATTGCTAACAATACACAATAAACGACAATAAAGCTAAAGTTATACAAGTCGGTCTAACGGTATAAACGTTCTCGGTAAGGCTGAATTAATAAATACGGGCTCGCGGATGAGTAATAGTAATGGCCGCTGAATTATGATCGGAACAATTGGGCAGTTATTTTAAAATGCGAAGGCAAAGGTCGATAGATTGGCTGTGGCACAGCGGGCGGCGGGCAAGCCCGCTAATCGATCGCTGTCTGTGTGCACACCGTTTGCTAGCTGCTGCACTCCTGCCCTCGCCCCATCATTCGTCTCGCTTACTACCATACGATCTCCAATAAAGCCATCCCTCTTCTTTCGTTATTCATCGTCCCTAACCACCCGGTAGTCTCGCCTCCCAGTGTCCTCCCGTATTTAGACACTGCACTATCTAATTTATGTTTTAAATTGTGCGCTTTTAAAGTCCTTCAGTACGGTATGGTAACGACTATATCTAGGGTTATCGTTATGAGCTTGTGAGAGTACCTAACTACCTAATGGGCTATATCATTATAAATTTGTCTGGCTTCCACCCGCTAGTTTGAGTTTAGACGACACCTGTTATGAATAGAACGCGATTTGCTTTAATTTATTTTATATTTATTTTGTTTTTTGTTTTACATATTATTTTGGGTAGGAAGCAAGCATGCAGACCACCGGATGTTAAGTAGTCACTACAGCTCATGGATATCACATCCACATGCAAAGTGTTGTTAGTCTTGAAGACTAAATTGGAATGTCCTGTCCAGTGTATTCTGCCTAATCACACTCACAGTGCTCACATTGCTGCTTTACGGCAGAAATAGGCTTTGTTTATACAGTTTTTCAAACAGTATATTGTTGCGGCTGTATTGTTATTAGAACAAATCAATTGAAAAAAATTAAGGTGATATACTATAAAAAGTGATTTGCTTGGTTGGTATCATTCAATTATGGCAATTTTCTTGCTATACCCGTTAATTCCTGAAATAGCATCGTAGCCATCTTAATATTACAGCAGCAACAGCAGCTGCGATTCAAAACGCCTTTAAATTAAATTTGTGTACATTTTGGACCTGTAAAAAAGGCATATTCTAGGCTTTACTATTATTTGGAATTAAAATGCTCTCGAATAAAATTTGAAAGGTGTGCTAATAGACATCTACTTTCAATTGTTGCGAGGCCTTGGCACAGCGTAACCAGCTTAGGAATAGCACGGTGGCATTTGGTATCGGTACGTGCGCCGGCGCAGTTTACATAACACACCTGCCATATCGGGCCTGCACCGCACCTCGCTCACTCGCCCATTCTATGAATTACTTATAGGTCATAGACCTTATCCATTATTTAATTCAATAATTCAACCAGCCACTGGATACGGTATCGAATAGATTTTTGAAACGCCTTAAAACAAGAAAAACTAAGAAATATATTTCTTATTTCTTGCACTTATACAGAGTTACGAAAAGATAACAGAATAATATTTAAGTTGAGATAATAAGCGTAAAGATAAAATTCTGTCCACTTGTTTGTGCATCGATAACGTCGTAAGTAACCGCCCACAAGAAGAAATTTTGCTAAACTTGCCAAGTTTAATGTAAGCGAAACTAAGGAGATTTTTTTTACGAAAATCTTTTATCTTTTAGTTCATATTGTTTAAAATTTTCTTATAAACGTTAACAAATTATAATTTTACATGTTAGGTTTTTGTCGTAAAAGCGTTAAAGGAACTCGTTTTCCGCGTTTTGTCTCTTTTAAATCCTTTAAAGTCCCTGAGGAGTGTAGTCGGGAATAAAAGGGACTCTGCCTACTTAAACACCGTAAGCACTCTCTTTAACGCTCGTGCTAACAACGACTGAAATTTTAAACATGCTTTATCTTGTTATCGTCTAAATTACTTTATATTAGGAGAGCAATGCTAAGACCCTGTTTATAAACGTCCTACACTCCACACTTTTGATCGATTACTCTTAGTTTATATCGTGTCGATTCTGATAGTAAACAGAATCTTTCGCTTAAAGAATGTACGATCAAACAATTCTCACTTAATTTAAGGACGTGTCGAGAACCAAAAATTAAATCAGCCACCGCAAGCCCACAGTTAAAGCTACTCATATGCTATAAGACGTTTGGTACGTGTAACGATATACGCTCAAGAAAGGAAACAAAACCAATTCGAGAAACTGTTTATGCACGAGCAGACGTTTTCGTAATGGAACGATTTGAGAATATCAGATTACGAGTAACAATGTAAGTTGGCTCCACCTAGTACCTCGGGACGATAAATCGCGGGTCGGTGCCAGTTAATACTTGGGATTAGGAGCGTCGAGCAGTAAACGGAGGTATACATCATTCGACACACGGTCCGATCCGGCAATATTGCGCACTTAAAGTAATCCCTTTTTGTTAACTGCTACGGTATTTTATCGGACACCAAACAGGTTTGATACAGAGACGGAAGATTTGATCGATGTTGTAAGATTGTATGTGACACGTTGAAACTCCTTTTTAAAGATGCAATGTAATCTCACTATTTTGGTACAATCGGTACATTATTATCGGTACATTATTGGTTTTGCACTGCAATCTTCATCTTTCTCTAAATGGTATACCAAAGAATAAAACAACAGTGTCAACACTTTTTATACAAGTCCTGAGTTCTTTCGATGATAATTCATGTGAACAATCTGTGGTCGAGATTAAGAAGTGTTTATCGTCTTTTAAGGTATACAAGTTAATTTGTGGGTATTGTAGGTGTATTGCAATAAACAACAAATAAATATTTCCATTGCGCTGTGGATAAATTTAATAGTGAGAGCAAAACATCAATTGTTGCACCTGACAGTAATCACCACGGCTTCACGCGATGCTTTATGAATCCTAAATCCCGTAGCAAAACGTGTTATCTGCTTTGCATATTACATTTTGTAATGGATTGTTAAATTCAATTGCAATCATTGTAATTAGATTAGGATAAATGATCTGCTTAGAAAGGCTAAAGTCACAAATAGCTGTATACGATAGGTGGAGACAGATATACTGTATACATGTGATTTAAGATCGTAAAGTTGCTTCTCCGAAATGTCTCGGGCTTTTGTTTGCGAATCGCAGAAAATATAGGTAAAGAAAAAAATATTCTATGAAAGTCAAATTTTTGAACATATTCAAATACATCCTATTTTTATACGCAGTATATTAAAAAGCAATATAGTAAATAAAGCAATCATACCTAAACGAACGTTTGATTTCGATTTGTTCGATCCGCTTTGCATGTCACCATATCGTTCCGTCATGCCTTTACATTTAAATATCTAAATTATTATTATTCAATATTATTCAGGGTCCAGGTATATGAGACCTGACTCTTTTTGAGCGTTCACCACAAATATAACACGGGAATTCTTAGTCAGAAACAAGAGCGTACTGTTCTCATTGTTACGAAAATGAAACGTAAAAAGGACGTTATTTTTCAGTGGCATCACTGGCACGTGTATCAAAATGTTTGCTAAAAAAAAAATTGTCTCCAAGCGTTAAAGAGGGGTTCCTTGCGTCTACAAGTGGTTGTGAAGTGAAAAGCCCATCGTCACCCATTGTTTGTTATGCGGCAACACTTAAATGAATAGCCATTGAGTTTTTATCTACGTACATACATTGGGCCGAGTGCTTTCAGCGATAGCGATAGTTTAGTGTTACATAACATTCCATTTTATTAAAGTACAACGACCGATAGAAGTTGTGTGACGTTGTCCGGCGTTTCCCTAGACAGTTGTGTTGTCCGATAATAGAATTACCTAGCACTTCAGTAATTTCAACTTCAAGGAGTATTTTGTGAAATTAACTCTGTAGCACTATAAGACGATATGTAATTGATCGACGTTTACGTTAATCGACGTCATTTATTGTTATTATCATTTTTACGATATTCAACCTCAAACAGGTCCAATCTAACGACTGCGTTGCTACTCCTGAGCGCATAGTTGGAATGTCTCTTGTCCAGTGTGTTCTACTAAGCCACACCCGAACAGCAGCACAAGCGCCTTCGACATACGACTTTCCCACCATCAGTCTATATTCACCATCTATTTTATTTTAATTAGCGATATTATATTCTTATCAGTGAGTGATAGCCTAGAGGTTAAGAATTTCTAGCACCCGCTCTGGTAGGTAGGGATTCAAATCCTGGCTCGCACATTTATTTTTTGAAATATTATATTTTATAAAATCGAAATGATGTGCGTATTAGAAAATCTATTATCACTTTATTAAGTCTGCCAATCCACACCTGGCCAGCGTGGTAGACTGTGGCCCTCTCGTCTCTAACAGGAGACCCGTACCCAGTAAGCGGTAAGAGAGTAATGGGTTGAAGATGATTTTCTTATAAATGTTTAAAGTATTAGTGTAAGTATTACTGCTGTATTTTTTGTCTATTAAGTTTAATAATAATAATAACGTTTCACATTCATAGCCCCATAATATGATTTAACCTGTGTCGTGGGTGACATGGACACACAGAAACAAGCACACCAATACCCAGACCAAGTACAGAAATCTAACTTTTTGTATTCAAATTGTGCCCGCTGGGAATGGTACCCAACGTTACTTACAATTATTTTTTTTTTAAAGGTATATTTCTGAGTGAGTGTTAGTATGTTCTTTGTAGACCTTTCTAGTTACCTGCATTCCGTGAAGATGTAGATATAATGTAATAGTAGTGAATCCAAAGCGCATACAAATAATACGAGGTAGGGTGTAGATTGATAAATCAAACACTTCTGAATTTTAATTAACATTCCTGTATGTATATTCATTTGCAATTATTACATTAGCTACACACATTGTGACCGTTTTTGTATTAAGGCCGCCGGATATGTCGGAGATAAGTGGAGCACATTTGAATTATAAGATTAACGAGCTTTAGTCTCTCGCCACGGTCCGCATACATTAATATGAGCGTAACAAACTAATGTTAATTAAATAATAAATAAATAACATTTCACACTCATAGCCCCACAGTGAGATTTAACCTGTATCGTGGGTGCCAAGGAGACACACAGAAACAAGCACACAAACACCCAGACCAGGTAGAGAAATCTAAATTCATCG
>DWKW01002119.1:0-11468 GCA_018250115.1 Doberes anticus
CCGTGGTGACCGTACGGTCTGCCGTTGGGAGGGTCCTGGGTTCGATTCCCAGTAGGGCAGAAATTTGAATGATGAATTTAGATTTAGATACGTGGTCTGGGTGTTTGTGTGCTTGTTTCTGTGTGTGTCCACGGCACTCGCGACACCTGTGTCGCGAGTGCCGTGTTTAACCTGTTAAATCCTACGTTCTTTATTTCTTTATATACTGTTACCGATAAACACGAACAATTATTTAAACAGTATTTAATTAGTAATGCATTTGTTTGCGTACGTGTGAATGGTAGCCTAGTGGTTTACAATCTCAACCTCCCGCTTCGGTGGGTCTGTGTATGAATCCTGATACACACGTTATTCGTAATTGTGCGTATTATAAATATAAATTAATCACTTGCTTTAACTGTGAAGAACAACACCGCGAGGTAACCTGCATGCCTGAGTTCTCCATAATGTTCTCAAATGCATGTGAAGCCCAATCCACACTTGTCCAGCGTGGTGTACTATCGTCTGAGCACTCTGATCTCTGAGGGAACACCCGTACTGAGTAGTGGGACAACAATATGTTGATGATAATGATGATGTTGATAATGATAATGACAACGCTGATGACTGTATGTGTGGCTTTGTTCCTAGATTTTATAGTGAATATGTTTATTTCAGGACATCTAAAAGAAAACAAACACAATGGCGGATGATGATGTAAGGTAAGATTATAATGTACAAAAATTTATTACTTTATTCAAAATTAAAATATGGTATTAAATTAATATTATTTGCGCCATCGCCGACTGTACCTTCCATCTCAAAAAGGTATGTCATTACACGTATATACATGATAAACTAAAAAAAAAACTATTAATCCAGATATTTGACAGTGGTCTTAATTATTGAGATCTGCGGTGCTTTGGTTTGAAGGGTGTAGTTAGGCAGAAGACAATGGACAGGAGGCATTTCAACTCAGTCCTCAGCAGTAACAACGCATCCACATACAACCTCAGATAGTACTTCCGTCCTAGTTGAGGTTTGATGTGGATGTCCATGGACTGCAGTGACTACTTATCATCATGTGGCCTGCATACCCGTTTGTTATTCTGTTAATAAAAAAACATTCAATATATTTAACACGATTTCCTGTTTCGTTTGTTTTCATTGAAACGTTCCGGCTTCGTCCTTGCGTCGTACACATGTTCTCCTGGGCCCAACATAACAGTATTAAGTACTGTGTCTCCTCGAGACTTAGGTAAATATCGTTTTGCACTAATACAGCCATATATTGACACGACACTTACAAAATATTTAGGGTATTTTTCTTGTCAAGCAGCGGAATAGAATGTGATCGCTACATTTTCCTCACGACTCTATTGTAGTTAGACAATGTTATCCTAATCGTTGGATTGCACCACAAACCAGATTAAAATTTGTTCTTCTATATTACTCATCATTTTAATATAAATTGGGTTTATTTTGTATTTAAAAAAATAAAACCTTGTGATGCCACCGAGGAGCAAAATTGTCCTTGAATCTATTAGGTTTTTCAAATTCCTAAGAAGTACGAAAAAAAATTGTATAACAAAAATTAATGTTAGAACTTTGACGTAGGAATATACACTAAAAGGAATATTATACATGTTATTTACACAGTTTTTTGTTACAGCATATTTTAGATTTTAAAACATTGTAAGTTTATGTCAATGGGCTAGGCTTTTTTTAAATGGTCGACACGATTTACGTAACTAACTAAAATGTTGATAACACTCGCAAAAAATGAAAGAAATGTATATTCACAACTAATTTTTTACTGAGTCGTTTTACGACACAATTTTATTTTACTGCATAACTACACTAAACATTTGTAACAATAATGAACAGGAAGCTTTATGTGAAAAAACGTTTATATTTTAGGTAAATAAAGGAATAACACTTATTTACATAAAAGCACGATATTACAGTTTGTTGATAAGCATATATAAACATAAGCATTAATCATAACATGCACTATATTTTTTAATTTTCATTTATTGGATGATATCACAGGGAACTTATTAATAGCTATAAACCGATCGAGCTTAATAATATATTATGTACTCAGTCACCAAAAATAATAATGTTTCAGTAAATCACATTACTTACACAGCACATACATATTTGAAGCAGTAGTTCACTTCCGAAAAAGGCCTTAGGATTAATATTGGTTTTATTTCTTTTACAGAAAAAGCGTCTCGAGGAGGTAAAGTACAGCGTGAAGAACAACATTACAACAGAATTCGATAGGACATTTTAATTTACACAACAGTTAAAAAGAGTTAAAATTAGCAATGCACAGATTTTTATTCTTTTTAGTGAAAATACTTCACACTTTATTATCTTTAAGACACTTTGTCACACTTTGTTTAACACACACGTTGCCACAATGTTCTCGTACGTATTTAAATGAAAAACCATACTGTTAAATGAAATACCCAAACATTTTCTAAACTGTAGCTTCTTAAAACATGCAAATAAATTAAAAAAAAAACCTTAGAAACAAAATCAAATGCTTTACTACATTTAATACATCTATAAAAAGTACTTCATAAAACAATAACTTAATTCAAGGTAGACTAACATGTGAAAAAGATCATCTAGTACTAGGAACACTATTATCATTTGGTGGAATGTCTCCAGGCGAAGAAGGCCAAGCAGGCCGAGATCGACCGCAAGCGCGCTGAGGTGCGCAAGCGCATGGAGGAGGCCTCTAAGGCCAAGAAGGCGAAGAAAGGTTTCATGACACCTGAGAGAAAGAAGAAGCTCAGGGTGAGTATCTAAAATAACCTCATCAGATAATGTCTATTATCGTATGACGAAATTTCCGCGGTGGCCTCATCGCTGCAACTAAAGCAAAGCTCGCATGACTGCTGTGTTGCGGTATAAAAGGGCGTTAGGCAGGATACATTGAACGGGTATTATTACTTAGAAGTTGCAATGCTTCTAAGTATGACCTCGGACAGGACTTAGGTGGATGGATGTGGAGGTCCATGGGCTGCAGTAATTGCTTAACATCAAGTTGCCTGCTAGCTCGTTTGTCACTCGCTTACTATTTAAAAGAAAATGTAAAAAGAAATTTCTTCTTCTTAGTCTTCAAATGTATAATTACTTAATAAACTGGATTCTTCTGTTTCTCTAAACTATTTGTTATGCTTATATCTAAATTATTATGATTAAGATTCTTAGAAGTTGTGATACCAATTGAATACATTCGAGTTTTAATTGAGTAGGTATGTTCTATTAAGGCAGTTGTTATTACATAAGTTCTATAATTAAGCTAGTTTTACTCCATTTCTTGAGGAACTTTTTGTATGATGTTAGTTACTCCTGCGTAAAAAAGCCGCGGAAGAATTGAAGAAGGAACAGGAACGCAAAGCAGCTGAGAGGAGGCGCATCATCGAAGAAAGGTGCGGTAAAGCCAAGAACATTGATGATGCAAACGAAGGTAAATATCCACCTAGCAACATCGATTGATCTATGACTCAAATGTGTATCTATGAAATTATTATTGATGCAAAACTACAGTAATACAATTCTAATGTCCATTTTAAATTCACACATTTACAGAACTTTTCATTTCACAAAACTCACTATACTGCAGTCAGCAGTGTCTTACACAACGGTTGCCTAACATTGTACCCATGTAAATTGTGTGTCGCATTATAGATACTGTTACAAGGGTTTGCAAAGACTACCACATCCGCATCGCTCAGCTTGAAGACCAAAAGTTCGATCTGGAATACATCGTTAAAAGGAAAGACATGGAGGTAGCGAACCGTGCCGACATCGGGCTCTCTCTTTTGAAGAACTCACAAAACTTACAATCTTCCCCTTAATATTCTTAACATTTTGACGAAATGCCGTGTTGTCTCTCTTTCGTCTATTTAACAACGGATTGTAAAATCCGCTGCTGTACCGGGCCATTTACATCTTAAGATGGCTCAGTACATCTGTTAACGTGTTTCTCATTTCTTCTAAGCTCCAGCTAAATTCGTTGTATTTTCGTGCGGTAAACTACTTACCTTCTTCTGAGTTGATACTATTAAATTTCTCTCTGAGCCTCACACTTTCGCTTCCTCTCTATCCATGTGCGAATGCTGTGGGGGCAATACAGCAAGTACGACATGTTTCGTAGATCGCGGAAGTAACTATTGGTTGATGTTGTAGCGGCTCTCACGAGCATCATTACCGGTTACCATCAGCGTATCGCGAAGCTCGAAGAGGAGAAGTACGATCACGAGATGGAAGTGGAGCGCAGACAGCTTGAGGTCTGATCTGGTTTGCGCGCTAAGCAATTTATAATAAAACGCTCTTCGTTTGAGTAGTTCATGCAGATATTGTGACTAGTAAACGATAATTATTTGTTTTCGCCGACGACTCATAATTTATCACATAGCGAAGCTGAACATAAAATATACCTATATTTCCTAACTAGTGTGGATAACACGTAAAATAATTGTTGAAGCGCTATAATAACAACGTCCCGTCGATCCAACAAAGAAGCTGCAATAATTTGACTACTGTAGATACTCGTATTCTCATGGAATTTAAGATAACAAAAACATTAAAATATGTCTCAGTATTAGATCATGAATCCCACCTAAATATTTTCATGTAGCTTCGCTTACGCTTCAGTATCCATAGATAAGGAGTCCTTGTCTCGTACCTACACTACCTACATATCACGCGAGGCGGGCAGGGCGCCGCGCCGATGTTATACAATAAAATAAATGATTATGTTTTTCTTTAGCTGAACTGCAGACGATATGTCAAATGTACTGGCACAGAATATACAACCTTGAGGGGGATAAATATGAACTAGAACGAGCTATCGAAATTAGGAAAATGGAGGTAAACTGCATAATAGGATTGGGAATGCATATGACGTGATATGATTGATACTGATTTAGTTGTTACGATATGACATGATAGTTGTACGGCTCACCGCACACATGCACACGTCGCTCCCAACGACAGACGAAGGCCACTATCACACAGATGCCCATGCTCATTCTACCGGCTAAATAATCTGTCTTTCCTTTTTCTATAGCAATGCTCAAGAGAATAATACAGGAGTATTATGACCGCATGTATGTGTGTGAGGGCCAGAAGTGGGATTTGGAACATGAAGTCAGGAAAAGAGATTATGAGGTATTGACCAATACTTTATAACCACATTGTGAATATCACAATCATCGATTATGTAACAAACGTGCGCGTGTGACAATACGTTTTACACATGATAATGCTTTGTTAAGTTTTCGATTGTTTGTTGTTGGATTGTTAATAACGGTGCAGGCGCGGTTTAGTGGTATACTCGTAGAGCGGGTGTGTGCGTGAAGTAGAGGGCGCTCGCGCGCGGACTCGGCCCGGCCACGGTGAGCGTGCGGTGCAAAATCGATCTCCGCCGCGATGGCAGGCGGCGTCATCCGACGTGGAGCTTACACGATTAACTACACTAACGATTGTAATTATAACGGCCATCGGCGTAACTGTAACACTGCATTCACCACTGACGCGGCCCGATGTCGCGGCTGCCCTGCATGACCGCGTAATATTCATTCAGTCATTCTTGAAACCACGTCCTCCATTTCACGTTTTCTCATACTGTCATCGTTTCATAATTAATGTTGGTGTCAACGAGCCGTCTGTGTACAGAATTCGTCGGTTGACTAGTGACGGCTTATTTAACCTTTAGAGCTTTTCCTACCGCATGCAACTATCAGTATAACAAATGACGCTTAAATGTCCCTATTAATGTATCCCTGACAGTATGGCACTTTAATCTATGATAATTATAAAGGCATAGCATTAATCGAGTACCACCGACCGTCTCTGCCTATACCCGTGTGACGCTTCATGTGTGGTGGCGAGCTTAGCGGGCTTACTGAATTTTCTCTTTTTACGATAACCACTAGATTTACCGTAAAAATACAATTGGAACGATGGACTGGTTCCTTTATTGGCACACGCAAGTGCATAGTGTAAGAAACTTCTTGTTCCAAATCTCCAACATTCATGTATGTGCCGTTATACACCGCGCGAATTGTTTGCGTGTTCGGTTGCTGATATATATCCTGTACCTTTTTTGTGACACCCGTATGTTATTACTTAGTTGGACACTGAGTGTTAAATTGAAAGTGCCATGCTCTGATCGATGTTGCCCGTTCCTTTCCCTTGACGAGTGTGAGACGGTAGTGTTCTCGCTGGCTCGGTTTACATTTGCACCAACGAAACGTTGAGTAGTGTACAGTATACTATGTTCACTTGCGAGTCCATGACACTACACGCCATATATGTACATACATTGTTCTATTTACATTAGATCGATCGATTTTGCACCGTCACTCTATGTATACACAAGTTACGTTGCATTTAAAAATAAAATGTTTAATATTTATGTACAGAACTATGTAGACGGAAGATATTTCAAATATTTGGCAGCTAATTGCACTACGAAACAGCCCTCAATATGTTACAACTTCGATAACTGGTTTGTTGGGAAGCTGGGAAGCATTAGCGATGTTTAAACGGTTTGAGATCAGCTGCCGCGTTTTATACTATAATACTTTATATTATTCTAAACTATGTCATTAAATATCAATTTAGAAATACTTCCAGCTGCATTCGAGCATCGCATTGAGCACCGCTCGTGTTCCCCAACAGAGTTGGCCATGCAGCGGAGAAGCAAGATATATAAACAGAAACGTAAAATTGCGTTCTGATCAAAATATTGAGTTTACCTACGATTTTTTGGTCGAAAGCTCCGTTCCGCTTGCATATCGAACACTCTACTGTCTCTTTTATGGGTGACGACAACAAGCACATTGATCATTACGTACCAGCCCGTCGAAGAGGTAGAATATTGTTGGCGCTGGTGTTATTTGCACATGTAAAATATCCTGCACATAGTTTATTTTTAAGTCCGAAGAATACAGGAGCTGCAGGCGACCAGCTACCGACACGATGATGACTGATGCACGAAATTAGAGAAAGATTATTGGAATAGTGATTGAACAATGTACAGATATACATTGAATATTATAGGCAAAGAGCACAGATAGGGACATAAACCGATAGGACTTGGGAATTTTACGCACATCTATCAGTATGTATATATACTCACAAACAACAGTAATGAAAACTGATCAACAGCTCGCAAATAACACTGCCTAATCGACGCTCAGCTCTCTCTTCCTTGTACTGTGCTTTTGTCGTATTAATCACTATTTTTTGATTTGGCTACACTGTCATAATTGCATCAACTTAGCTTAGTTTAAGCTTACTCTTTCAAATCTTTTGAGCTTAAGTATATTCTGATTTCTTTTTTGTGTATTGCATGAGGTTTCTTAAAATTATTGTTATTTCATACTTTCTTACAATAATTGTTTCTAATTTAACTTTTTTTTAAAGTTATTGAACCATGAGCATTGTAAATTGTGTCCAGTGTAGATCAACTTAATTATTATTTGTAATGTTTACCATTAGATTTTTGTTACCATCTTGTATTATATTTCATCTTCCTTCTAGTGACTTAAAACCTTCAAGTACTTCTTATTGACACCTTTCTCTCAGGAATCTTTAATATCTTCCTCTTCACCTTTCAGCGTGTAACTTTATTCAGAGGACACACTTATAAAACTTTATTTTAATACATATTTTTAAAATGATTTAACAGATCTCTGACCTGAACTCTCAAGTCAACGACCTCAGAGGCAAATTGTAAGTATTTGTAGGATTTCATATTTGAAAACTTCGTCAAGTAAAATAATAATTCAGGACAGTTAGAATGACGCCTAAGTAAATATAAACTCACATGGAACTCAATTTTTTCGTTGATATATTATGTCATCATCATCAACCCATTGTCGTCCCACTGCTAGGCACGGGTCTTCTCTCAGAGATGAGATAGTTGATATATGTACTGGAGACATAAATTCTGTTGTACATTATGTTATACCGCCCACGATTCAGTATATATGGAAGCAAAAGGGAGAAAGAAGCAACTCATATGACAGCGCATACTACGTAGAGATAAAGCTGTATGATTCCACCTACTAAGCCGACCAGTTGCTGCCCGTTTGTCAAACAGACAAAAATCCAAAAATGTATATTTTGAATTCACCTCCATGTAGTCGATAACAGCGAGTAATAGTGAACAAAGTGAGTGAACATGCACTTCTATTTTTACGAAATTCTTTTTTATAAATTTACTTCTGAATCATTACTTTTTATAAATAAATGATCACGAATGAGATAATAATGGATTGATGAGATGATGACGTTTCGATTTTCAATAATATCTCAAATGTACATATATTATACTTCACTTTTACAATTTCATAATTGTACAAACTCTGTAATCATAACTTGGTAAAGAAATACCGATTTCGTTGTATTATTTCTAACACATTAAATTTTTCGGTTCCTTCATATGTGAATAAATGTGATATGGTTGAAAATATGACAAACCATCAGTTGTTCCACCATAGGAATTTCGGCTCTTGTCCAAACATTGGCTTTTAAATTTACCAAGTGTTCAACCACTTGCTGGATACCTGCCAGATCACTAACAGCTAAATAACATCTATTCTGAGAAACTTGCTCCAAACGTTTAAGTTCTGAAGCCTAGTGTCGAATTTGTTTTATTATTTGTATTGTATTAACGTAAAGAAGGATTCAATGTAAGAAGATATTAGGGTACTGTTTAATTTAGGACATTTTTGTATAATAAACATTAAAGTCCAGGAACAAATAGGTATGGGATCACACCCTAAGCTGCAGTCAGACACAAATGTATAATATATATTAAGTTAGACTAACTCTACTTCAATAAAATCTGACTAACGTACTCTACAGAATAGCGGACTGCAGAGCAGAAAGAAATTTCACAGAAGGAACCAACAGATATCTGAATAATTGTTAATCTTAAATATTTCACCTCATTCTAGCGTTAAACCTACACTGAAGAAGGTGTCCAAATACGAAAACAAATTCGCCAAGCTCCAGAAGAAGGCGGCAGAATTCAACTTCCGTAATCAATTAAAGGTTGTCAAAAAGAAGGAATTCACTCTTGAAGAAGAAGACAAAGAGGTAAACAGTATAATATTAAGCATAACATATCTCAAAGAATCTCTTTTAATTGACTTACCTTACAAAAGTAACAATTAAGAGAAGAAATCGAATCCATAAATAGATTTACAATTCAATATTTAAACCTCATAAACTGGCAATGCTTTATAATTGATTTCTATTGGCTGTAAACAGGAACTTCTTAATTAATTATTTAACAACTTCTTTATTTATTGAATCTATTATTTATTTACATTGAATTATTCTTCACACAAAAATCTTTTTGCTTTTCCAAATTTAAACAAATGTAACTCTGTTTATTTCTTCTTTTCATTACTTGTTTACATTTATGTCTCTTATATTTAAATTAATCAGTTGTAAAATCATTCATATTGGTCATCTCTTTTGGTTAGTAAAGATATTACTGATATACTTTATACTGATTTAAAAATATAATATAGTATTGAAGTTCAATGGTTCTTACTCGTGTTTCAACAGGCTAAGAAAGCGGAGAAAGCTGATTGGGCTATCGGGAAGAAGTAACTTATAATATGCCTAGTTTAAAGACAAAATCTACAGAAATTTTATAATGTAATAATAATATACGTAATTTTCCACATCTATACACTTAACGATGACTTACTTTTAATTTTCGCGATTTAAAATAAAGGTTATTTAATATTTATACCTTAGTACTTTTAAATTATTTATAATATCCAAACCAGAACGAAAGAATAAGGTGAGAAAGTTTGGATGAGGCGTCCAGTTCAAAAGCTTGTTCGCGCGAATGTTACGTTAATAACATTTTTGAAAAGAGCCTTCAACCCAATGAGCTTCAGCTAAGATTTTGCGTTTAGTTTTTGTCGTTTATATTTTTGGAATTTTGTCCACCAGCTTATGAAATCCTCAATTAAAATAATGACTTTTTATGTCGAAATAGGGCACAGTTTCCAACAACGCTGTCTAATATCTTCTGTCCATTACTAACACCGCTATCACCATTATTTGAGTCTTGACAGTCGCTTTTGATTTTTTCAAATGCAAAAACAACAAAATTAAACTGACGTCATTCGTAATACATGACTCCAAGTATTTTCATCGAGTTATTTGTTGTTTCGGCAGCGGAAAACTTGCCACGATTCATCATTTTGTACGTAAATAAATAAAATTTGTGCCAAGCTGAATTTGGCGCTCTTGAAGCTATTCTTAGTTGAGATAAAATTGTTATAAGATACGATATTTCACAGGGCGGTGCTGGAGGAAAGGTAAATAAGTATAACGTCTCCGAGCATAGATTTTATTTAGACATTGAGAGTACACGGAGCATGTATTCACATTTGTTCTGGCACAGCTTAGATAAAACCATTGATAGAATGGTGATTGGCTGTATTTTCTCTAGCATTTCTCGGGTCGATCTTTGACAATATTGAAAATATTTTGTCACTGGATCAGTTGCTGTAGTGCATTTTTTCTTCTGTCTGATATTATTCTACATAGAAAGTAGAATATATAACTTTTAGGGATACACGTATTGTACTTGAAAATGCTTTCCTTTTTACGTTCTCAATAGAATGACATTGGAACGTTTTGTACATATGAGCGATGTTGTCGTCGACTATTTGATATACAATATTATACATGAACCCATTGAAATTTTGTTTACTAATTGTTCATTAAATAGTCGAAAACAACTTTGTGTATTTGTAAATATATTTTTTCTTTTATCACTGAGCGCTACTGAACACGCTTATAGATTTTAGATATTGTATAAAGCTAAACACGCTTCTTAATTTCGCAATTCGTGTTGAACAGTCGCGCCGTTTAAACACTCCGTAGGACACCGAGTGCTATCTTTTTTATGAAGCATAACTTACTTTGATTGGCAGTAAGATCTAAGAATTATACTTTCTTAATTATCGTTTCCAATCTGTCTCATACTTATCATTTTCGAATTTTAATTTTTTTTTCTTAATGATTCTTTAAACATTTGCATGTCAAAATTCTAAATTTCGTGTGTATGTTCGGAGACATCGTATTTTTGAGTTGCGCGGCATATTTTTTTCTTTCATTTTTATGAATTGATTTAATGAGACCGATTGTGTTTTTATTTAGCTTAGAATATATTTTTTTTCGGAATCGTGCGTGGATTGGAAATTATTTTGAAATCTTTTGAGATCAGATTTTTTTGCGACTGGAAACCAACTGTAATTTTATTTTTTCTAAATTATTTGTCACTTTATGTAACGAGTAAAGTTGTTGTTTTGTACAAGTATAGCGACTCGCTATAGAGTGTGAAGCTAGAGATTCTTATTCTACTAGTATCATTAGCAAAGCACATTAGCTGCGGTTGTGTGTGTGCCACGAAACCGACGCGC
>DWKW01002120.1:0-11465 GCA_018250115.1 Doberes anticus
TCAGATGCGGCGTAATCCCCGCTCTCCCGATCTCTCGGCGTTCGCAAGGGGATCACAGTGGTTGGGTAGGGGCCACTCTGTGGAATTATTAATCCTCTACGCGGGGCTCTCGCTAAGCTTATATCTCCAGCGCTTCGGAGCGATATCACGCCTTCGCCCCTGGGCTCGTTCCGAAGGTTCAGAGTGAAACAAACTCGTCCGTTCTGAAACGATGCTGCCGGTGCTCCGCCCCCCATGAGAAAGTCCTCGGGGTCGCTCTCGTACGGGGGCTCATCGTACCAGTGTCCTCTCCCGGACAGACCTCTCGCTTCATCGTCGTACATGTAAGTGTCGTCTGTAAACGAGTCTCCGATTAGCCTTTGTTGCTTAGGTTTGAATTGTGCAAATAAAAATGTACGTGCCAACAAAATGCAAAATAATTTACCGTTAATGACCTTCCACATAGTGGCGGTTTCACTGATAACACTGCAGCAAGCTGTGTACGAACATCGGAAAGCCGTGCGTGGTTGATGCAAAACATTGTAAACAACATGCATTCAGCACTTTGTCGCAAATTAAACATCTTGATGAATGAAGATGGGTTCACTGAATTCATTATTTCATTTCGACATTTCATTAAAACTTTATTTTCTTACGGTTCATTCTTTGTAACATTCTCATGTCCTTAGCGCAGTGGGTCTTCGCTTCGTAAGACATTCAAACCCCATTTGCATAAAGAAATTATAAAATGATTGATGAAAGATGCACATCGAAAGCAAACCGTATACGGATAATGTGATATCGAACGATAAATCAATGGCGTTATCAAAAATAAGCATTCCGCAAGTTGACCAATAAATTAAGTGTCAAAACATCGTGCAAGCAACATGCTCAAAATTTATGTCCCAATATAAATCATATTTTCAATTCTAGAGCCTCCGATATTTTGACTTTGACGACTAACTTTACAATGATTAACGCAAACACAAAGCGCATATCGATTTCAGGCTTAGAATTTCACTGCTTGACATTTGAATTTTCATTTTAATGTGATAAAAATAGGAATATTCCGACAAGTTTTTATCAACTAACACACCTTAAAGACGTAGCTGTCTTCTGTCCGTTTGGTCCACAATCACAATACTTCAACGAAAATGCGTATGGTATAATTAAAAATAGTAGAAAAAAAATACTATGCGTAAAGAATCATTTAAGTTTATCACGTATTCATCCAGAATACAAAATCCACAAAAAATCGCTCTTATGGTTTATTGTTTATTGAATGGAACATATAAGCGCACATCATATGTGACCGTCATGTAAGGCGTCTTTAATTGAATTTAGAATTTGTGTCAATTATTAATGCACTGAATTCGAAACCCTACTTATACATGAGTTTCCATCATCCATTAAATACGAATGAATAGCAGCTAGAATTTTTGAACGGAAATCCTAATCTATTTCGCTTAACAGACAAAGCAAAAATAACACTAACGATTTGAAGCGAAATAATAGTCAAAATACCAAAAGCAACTAGACAATGACCAGCCAATGTTTTAAACAATGATCAGGACTTTTCATTCAATTCTTTTAAAAATAATTCAATCACGTTATTATAAAATCGTTAATCATTGTTTTATTGACATTCTAAACACCGACATATCACATAAAGCAGCTAATGAAACATTGCTCCGAAATATTAATAGTATTTTCATATTTGTAATGTTTTAGTCTTAACGAAACTGATTCTGAGGAAATTCATTATTCAGTATACGTAACATTTCTAATACGAGTTCACGAACTCTTTCCCTGTTTATAAGCAACATATTGGGAAAGGATTTCGGGTTTGAAACCCTTATAACATTGGTATGTAACCCTCGTTGCTAATAATACATCATTCGACTGTATGATTATACAATACAAGTACAGTACACAAATATGCATCTAAGAATGATACAAAAATGGCGCACTGCTAACATATTTTAAAATCACGTATACTCAATAGTAAATCGGGAATAAATTCTTATTAATTAGATCTATCCATCTTATCATATCACGAGGAAGAGAATCATATCAATTTGGTTAAGACGTCAGAAACAATTATATATAATGAACATCGAAACATGGCATTAGGAGTTGTTGCAAACATACCTCCGAAAGGTCCTCGAACCCCGTCCCTTCCCATATTCATAAGACCGTGCCTTATGTCTCTTAATATCTGTAACAAAAACAATTATCTTGAAATAAAAAAGACTGTATTACAAGTCATAAACCTGTAAGTGATGTTAAAGGAGATGACGATGCTAAAATACTGAAAATAAAAAGAAAAGATAACAAGGTAAGTTCATTCTCGAAGCCAGAACAATCCTCATACTTGTTAAATATAAAAAGAAATCAAACTTTATTATACGAAAAGAGCGAATTTACAGCCACCATTATCATTGCGTGGGCGCAAACCTATTTACGATCTTCTTAAGTGATAAACAGCCGAAGAAAAGTTTTCGTATTTTTTTTTACAAAGCGTACTTTTTATAATTCGCAAGCAAGACAATAAATATCCGGAGGGTGCAATAAAACGACCACTTCCACGTAAGTAGAAAAGTATTGAACATTAAGTTAATTTATGCACGTTTTGTTTCCAAGCGACGCGCGATGCGGCGAGTGTATGGAAGTAGGGTCAATATGAGAAAACCAAAAGGAGAAGAGAAATATCAGGATAAATAATGAATAAGGACAGTGTTTTTTTAACTAAACACTTTTTAATGTAATAAAATTAATATGGTAAAGTACCAGATTATTACTTGTTGTCAAGGATATCGATCCTTACTACTCCTGCTCCGGTAGGTTAAGGTTTAGGCTCGCACCTTTAATTTTTAGAAGTTATTTGCTAGTCACAAATTTACTAACTTCGAAAGTAAGGGAAAACATCGTGAGGAAAATGCACGCCTGGAATTGTCAATAAATAAGTTCATATTTTTTATTTTAATAAAAGTCCCGGACTGTCTTGTCTGTATTCTCTAACATGGCAGCACTACAAAGGATTTACGAAGCTTTGAGCAAATGAGATTTCATGTCGTTGCACACTCGGAACCGAATAGCTTCTTGGCAATGACGGTTAATGGCCTATAGAGGAACTTTTGAATAGTTGTTGAATCGTTAGACAGTTAGCGGATACACTGAAGTCATAGTGAATGCTTCTAGTGGCTTCCAATTTTGTAACTTACTATTAACTACAGGAGTTACTCATTGATATCATTGATTATAGTAATAAAATTTCAATAATGTAAGTACCTGAGCCAAATGTAATATAATACATAACAGCAATTAAATGCATTAATCGATAAATGACATTTTATGGCCATGAACATAAAGATCTCCACCGTCAGATCAGAAAATAAATGCTTTACTTGTAATCGTTGTACTCGTATAAAATACATTGTAAATATAAATTGATCCTTTTTTACCCCCCTACGCCTTCATTATAATGATGATTTATAAGCCAATAAAAAATTTACTGCTTACATCGATTTTGCGTTCAATTCCAAATTACCCGAATTTGAGGTCACCGTAACTCGCGTACTTTCTTTACAACCGTTGTAAAATTTCAATGTTTGATGCCAAAGTAGGGTTCGACATTAGGTGGCTAATCTTAAAATGTCCTAACATACACAGCCTTGATATTGAAAAATGAGACTTGCGCCGTTGGGAATGAACGCCTTTTTCATTGGTGGGCAGTAAGCTTGGTAGCTTTTTAGTGTTAAGGTGGCATAGTTTACGAGGCAACGAAATGCGTGGTGAAGGTCTTCCAAAGTTTTGCAGGGAAGCAATACAACTGCCACTAATAGGCTTAGCTTGAGATTAGGGACCGATTAGCCAGAGGCTTGCTTCGCAACGCGGCTCGCAAGATTACCGGTTCTGTGAGTCGCATGAGATTAGTTTTGAGTATGACTGTGTATGTGTGGGTATGAAATAGTGGGAGCCTTTTGTAAAAGAATAGGGGACAACGGATGCGATAGTTCTCATCCTCCTAAGGGTCCATTCGTAACGATTTTTTGATTTTTTTCATACGATTTTTTTTATAGTATTAACAGAGTAGCAAACGAGCATGCAGGTCACCTGATGTTAAGTGGTATCTGCAGCCATGGACATCCACATCTGAGGTTGTATGTGGATGCGTTGCTACTCCTGAGGACTAAGTTGGAATGCCTCCTGTCTAGTGTCTACTGCCTAACTACACCCTTCAAACCGAAATACAGCAGTTCTCACACTGCTGCTTTACGGCAGAAATAGGTGCACCGATGGTGCCGCCACAGATTAACCTTCGACATAAGACTCTACCACCACCCAAAATTTGTGTTATGTCAAAGTTTTTGTAAACCTTTAACTGTGAAGTGTCAACGGTACGATGATAAACTTTACAGTATTTTTATTAGCACTTGCAATGCATAACGTGAAATCTATGAAACGTTTTACAAAATTACAAAAAGTATTGTTTTTAATTTTAGGTTAGGGATCCTCATACAGTGTTTTTGAGTTTGACATAGAGTCTAAGTTAGTGCAAACTCTAAATTAAAAAAAAACAAATAAAACTGTTAAACGTATGACGCATTCCTATACAAACCGTATAGGAATGCCCTTAATTTTTTATATGACTTTTTCTTTACCTCTTCTTGTTCTCTCGCTAATTTGTCTTTCTTCTTCATTGCTTCCTGGACTTTTAACTGCAACAAAAAATCTCGTTAGCCAACACGTAACAGTATCACGATAACGTAGCACTAAAGACGAACCTTTTATTGATGAAATAAGCCAAAAACTCTAACATCGATAATACACGAACACAAACTAATGAATGAATGATGACATAAAGCAAAACTACAAGCAAATTGACGAAAATGTAATTTGTAAGATCAAAACCGATACATAATTCTGAACATATTTTTTTATTGCATCAAAATATAGTAAGAATATAGTACAACTTTTTTTTTATTACTATCAACAGTTCAAGATAATAATATCTAACAAGATAATACTTTTAAGGCGGAAATTAATGTCGTTACATAAAATTATGCTATTACTCATTAACTTTAAAATTAATAAAAACAATTGAATAATGTCTATTCAGAGAAAAAGTCATTAGTCTATTATCATAAAATGTCGAAGATATACACTGAAGATATTTTTGAAGACCTGTCTCTATACCCAAAGCTTTTTTATAAAACTGAATTATTAATTCAAAAATGATGGGCTCCTTAATGTTTAAAAGTTACAGTTTATAGGTTGAACTTACTAGTTCAATGTAATTATTCTATAGTGCGTGTCAAAAATAGTTAGTTTTCCACTCATAGGTACCGTAACTCTCGGGCAAAGGGGTTAAATTACAATACGTAAATTGGGTATTTCCGAAGATATTTTCTGTATTGCGTACACAATATGGAAGTTTTAAATGAGCCTTCAATTAGACGCGTGTTATTTATCTTAGTTAACTTGAAAAAATAAAATCACGATTGGTAAAATAGTCATTAACAATTCGAAAATAAATATTCTACACTGTGATTATGACAAATCAATGTACTTAATTTTTTGAACTAAAATAACATTTTAAAAAATGGGTTATGTAAAAAAGCGAAACATTCTTTCGCACATACGGAGTCAGCATCATACAATAACAAATTATTTCGAAAGTAAATACTGCAACGACATTTTTTAGATAAATATTCAAATCAATTCAAACATTCATTCAACTTAAAAATATAAACCAGCATAACATCAAATCGAGCTCATGCGATCATGCATTCTCCGAACTTCGTATTATTGATATTGATCGTGCAATTCGTGCAAATAACTACTGACATGTGCAGGAATACAGCGTGTTATTAAAACGGCATTCTAAACATGTACATGAAAATGAGTGATCCAAAAATGATTATTTTTTTCGAATAAAATTGAATCAGCCAAAAAAAGAAAGATCCACCTCCTATTCTTTGAACATTCCAAAAGTGTACCAAAAAGATGGCGAAGAATTTAGAATTTTGATTTTTCTGTTACGACTCTGTTGGCAAATGTTCGAATATAAAAATATAAAGAAACAACTAAATCCAAAATGTGCCAAAAAAAGAAACCCAATTTCGAATTTCAATTTTAAAGCATTTTATTTTGAACAAGAAAGGAATTGGTATGGAAACTGCACTAAAAGATACAGATATTGAAAAGCTTGTAGCGTTAATACAGTATTGTCATTTGTATATATAAATGACGATAAACCATTAATAAATTTAGAAGCTTTGCCATCCAGAGCATAACAGAAAGTTTTCCTGCTGATAACTTGATTATAATGTTTGTGTTGTATATTTATTGTTAAAATTTTGTAGAAGTTAATTACCATCACAATTATTGTACTTAAATAATACATTAGCAGAAAAGTTTAAAATAAGAGCTTTAGTTTGTTAAAAACATATATCTAAGTAATTAAAATAAGTCAGAAAATTTATTGCAGACAAATTGAATAAAACTCAGCGAAAATGAATAAAATATATTGACATAGACATTCCATTTTAGAATTTTTTATGAATACCTAATGTTCTTTTTTATTCATAATATACAACACATACATCATTCGGACCAAATAACAGCAGGAAAACGAGCGGCTCACCCTATGTATCGTCTCTTCGAAGGTGTTTGGTTGGGCGGCACTCATTTGAAAGAAGCGGAGGCGATCATAGTCTCTGGGGTCAACCATGGATCTCAAGGCCGTATCTGGGCCGGGGCCGAGGCCCAGGCCACTTTGGAGCACGCTGTCCGGGGTGTCGACCTGAGAAAAGTTAATATTAGCTACTATAAGCCGTGCAACTGAAGAAAAAATATCGAATTGACGTCCGATCACATTTTTTATCCAGTACATTGGAGCTACAGATTCAAAAGGCTGCATTCGATGTGACTCAGTGGCAATGTTATCTTTCAGGGAGTGTAAAAAGCTAGATATGAAGTACAGAAGGACGGCTATTTGTAAATCTATGCTGTTATAAAATTAAACAGGACCATACATGTCTAGCTTACAAATGATATACGTGTACAAAGTTCAACACACGTACATTAAAGGTACGTTAGAAAAACTTGATTGATATCAAATATTCAGTGGTTACTAAACCTAAAAATTATTTCATCTGATTGTTTGTCAATAGATTTTAATGGGACTTTCATAGTCTTGAAAGCTTAAGTTCAAACAAGAATTGGTGTTTAATGTTAATAAATTTTAATTCAGTACAATTTAATAATAAGTGCACTGTTATATAATCTTGCTCTCTGTTTAGGTACCCTTTAATGAGCAAGTTTGCGATGTATATATTCATGCACGTGTAGGCACATGTTTGACGTTTAAAATTCAGTACAATATTACAGTCGCAAACAGGATCCTGAGTGTCACCATACCAGCGGCAATTGACTACTTTCCTCTACGAACCTTACGATAACATAAAATTATATTTTTAGATCGGTTGTCACTTTGATTTTAATCCTTAATTAACACGAGTCATATCTATTTATTTAAAACAACGATGCGGTGCAACTCTCCGTAGACTTTTTACATGCGTGGGTCAGCTGTTAGTCGTGAAACCATTTTAATAAATTACCTGTTGTGATAAAACAGACGTCGTTATTATATTAAAAATACGCACAAAACATTAACAATAAAATTTGCGCCAACTGTGTGAAAATGAACGGACTATCCTAATGTTACATTTACCAATAAATAGCTACATTATATAACATTATGTAACATATTTGAATCTTCATGTAACATCATCATTCATTATTAAAATATAACCAATCAACCAAATTCTTCCTTAAGAAGAACCCCTTTTTCTATACCTATTTCTGTCGTAAAGCAGCAGTGTCAGACCTGCTGTGTTTCGGTTTGAATAGTGTGGTTAGGCAGAAAACACTGGACAGGAGGCATTCTAACTTAGTCCTGAGTAGTAGATATGCATCCACGTACGACCTCAGGTAAGACTTCCGTGCTAGTTAAGGACAAGGAAAAAGACAAGCTTTTTATTACCTTCAATATTATTTAAATATATTTCATCCTATCATTTTTACTAAGGACACCTACCAATTTTTCAATATACACTAATAAATAAACATCTATAAGCATCAACACTTATAAATTACTATTTAGTAATTTACAACATCTAAAATCAATTAATTAAAGCTTTACTCTAAAATTAACATTGAATTTCGACTACCAATAAATATATAATAAAATCCTCACGAAATTAAAAGCTAATATTAATTTTCCAAAAACCGAACTACGAGTAAAGTTATAAAAATCTTGTTATATGATAAAGTTATACAAAACTTTAAATCATTTATCAACCTTCGACTAGTCATTTTTCTTATAAATATTAACCGCAAATGGAGTGCTAACTTTCTTAATACAGTCCAAACTTTTTCACAAATCACGGTTGCAAGCGTTTTGATAAATTAACAGTGATGTAAGCAAAACTTGCTAACTTGAAGACTTCCTTTTCAGAACATTTTTTTGGACATACTTATTCGATCTTTTTAATGTACATATTAATATTTTGGAAGTAGTCTGTCTTTGACGGATGCAGTTTAATGTAAGACATAGCTTACATTTAGCTTCAAAATTTATACAATTATAGTAAGTATAAAATTTTCCAAATACCACTTTTATTGAAAACTTAAGGAGTTTTACAATGGTTTCTGATGAAGTCCCTTTTGAAACCTACAACCGAAAATATAGCCGATAAAAACCATATGGAGATATATTACGTTAAAGATAATTTTGTTTTTACTTTATATTTCCTTTTGCCTAAAATGTCAATAATAATTACATGTTACAATAATGGATCGTGAATTATATTCTGAATAATATAACAAAAACCGAAAAGATGAAAATGCCAAAGGAAATGGAAAGTCACGTGAAGCGAATACCGAAACACGTCGAAGTGACAATGTATGTGAGTTTGATAACGGGACTATAAATTTAAGAGACCCGAGTTTCAGTTCCGGGTTTCGTCGCATTATAGAAACGCCTATTGTCGGCTATTCGCATTATGCCCTTATCAAGTCCGAAGTTAATGGGCGAGCTTTGTACCTCCTATGATTAATTGATTCGTTTCTACATAGCCTTCATTGTGATGCAAATACCCTTAGCTTTTTTCGTAAGTGATGATGATAAATTAAATCGTTTTGTACGATAAGCTTCTATGTATCAATAGTGTTTGTATGTCCTGTTTGCTATTGATAAATTTGTTTGTGTACTATTCGTGAAATGTTTAGTGCAAATAAGAAGGTACTATATCGAGGCTTGTGATTTTAGTATTGGATGGTAATTGGATTTCAGTAAACAATGACGGATAATTTAACTGTATTACTTAACTGTGTTGTATTTGTTTATTATTTAACTAATGTCAAAAGATGGGCTCAAAGCGCTTTTAATTAAAATTATTTTTTGAACGTCTGTAATTTTTTACGTCGTGCATATTTATTTCACTAAATACGGATGCAAATTACAACTTAAAATTTTTAATGACCCTATTTTTACCTAAATATCATAATTAGTTTAACCTAAATAGTTTTCCAATTTTCACTCGATATAAAGCTACAGTCTAAAAAAGTATTCATAAAGAAAATTTTTCATATTTGAATTAATATAAAAGTTTGAGTACCTACTCATATTAGTAAATAAACTTTATTCTTATGTTTAGTCTTATGTTGGGAATCTTTCGTGTTGTATGATTCGTTTTGTTAATTTTTGTGATCGCGTTAGATTAATTTGGCCAATCTAGTGCTTTGTATCTCTTGTATTCGAAAACAAACATTAGACAGTGATCGCTGAGGCTCGGTGATATGTGGACCTGTCGCGCGATCGCTTCGGGACGCAATTTCTTTTCACTTTGAAAGTTTTTATTTGCTGAGTTTTTTTTTAAACATTCGTTTTAATTTGCTCAGTTAAGCTATGTTTAGGATTATAGCATTAGATTTAATATATTTTACATAGCTAACAAATCATTCGTTTATTTAGAACGCGAAGGGAGCCCTCATTTAGTTACGCTCACAAAGTCAATATTTAATTTACTGACGGTGACGGTTTGACGTATCAGTAGTGTACTAATCAGATTAATGTACGTATAAATACATATATCGATACACATAATACAAGTTTTTGTTTCGAATAAGTACGTATATATGGATAGAAATTAAATTTTATTGATATTAATTAATAAGGTGTTATGTAATACAGCTCTAAGATGTCTCAGTATCCCTGGACAAACCTTCATATGGTTTTTAGGGATATCAACCATCTAAAAATTGAAAACTTTTTAATGTTTTCAGAAATATTATTAAAAAAAAACAGATGTGTTTCGGTTTGAAGGGTGAAGTTGTGCAGAAGACACCGGACGGGAGACAATTCAACTTAGTCATCAGAAGTAGCGACACATCCATACAACCGCAGATAGGACTTCCATCCTAGGTCGATGTGGATATCCATGGGCTGCAGCGATCACTTAACATCAGCTGAAGTGCTTGCTCATTTGTAAATATAAAAAAAATAAGGAAAATGCGTAAAATCCACACGATGACAGTGAAATAATGCGTTATTTTGCATTAAATGTTAAAAAGCCTCATGTCCAAGGCTCAGCATGCGCGCCGAGGTACCCCAGCCGCCACTTCTGCCATAAAGCAGCAGTGCTCGTACTTGTGTAACAATTTGAAGGGTGTGTCAAGTTAGAGTTTTTCCTAATTAACGGCTTATTCACTTTACAGCCATGTGATTTTGAAACATGAAATGTTACACAATGCTGTTGTTGGGATAATAATAGACTGTCTCGACTTGTTAGTGATTATGGGTGCCAATTACAGCTCTCTATAATTGACGCTCTGAAGTCTGAAGCGTCTATCAATATCAAATTGTATCTGCGTACGAGGAGTGAACAGGCCGATATTACTGAATGTTTTGATTTGCTAAGTGTGTTGGATTTAATTGATCGATCTAGAGTTGTATTTCGTAATTGACAATGTTAGTTACGTAGAAGTAGTAACAACTTAGTAACTTAGTAATATGTCCCATATTGTCAATCTGGAAGAATGGAACCAATTAAAAACTGTGGTTGAAAAATCCGATAAGGATACAACTCAAGAATAATCTCGTACCCACGATTCTTACAGAAAAAGTTAACGCGAGATGATCTACTTTCCATACGTACTATACAGGAAAAAAAATCTAAAGTATTTTTTTTTATAAATCCATCCTACCAACAAATTGTCAGTAGGTACAAAAGTAAAATGAAGAGTGAATAAACGTCATAACTCTCTCAGAACAAACCTTCTCTGTCCACATTGCATAATACAGGTTATTTTAATACAAAATAAACGCAAAACATTGCTGTTCTAAATAAACTCTCACGTCGCGAATGTACAAAGAAAGTTATCTGGGTCGAGAGCACAGCTCTGAGAACAGTACCACT
>DWKW01002121.1:0-11464 GCA_018250115.1 Doberes anticus
TGCTTTACGGCAGAAATAGGTGTAGCGGTGGTGCCGCCGCAGGCGAGTCTTTGACATAAGACTCTACCACCATCGAATGGATGATGATGATGATGAACCAGCATGATGGATTAAGAACTAAACCCTGTCATCAAAAGTCGAATCATGCCCAGAGGCGGGTTGGTGAATATTATTGTTAGATGGTGACGTAAAATAACTAAAGAGCGAATCATTTAAACAATTAAATTGATAAGCGACACAAAATTTACCGAAAGTGAGTGATGGCCTAGTGGTTAAGCATCTCGAGCCCACTATGTTGGGTCGAGGTTCAAATCCCGGCACGCGCCTTATTTCTCGAAATACTGTCTACTTATTTTTTTTTAAATTATGTGTATATTGTGAATAAATTATCCCCCGCTTTAAGGGTGCACGAAAATATCTTGAGGTAACTTGAGAGTTCTCTATAAATTTCTCAAAGGAGAAGTCCGCCAATCCGCACTTGGCCAGCGTGGTGAACTATGGCCTAAACTCTCTCTTCTCTCTTCTGAGTGAAGACCAGCAGTGGGACAATAATGGTTTGATGGCAGATCCATAATCTTTTTAATACAAAAATTGTTGCCATTTACCATCAGCTCGTGTTCTACTGCTTTGACGACCCGTATGGCGCCGTGGGGAATGTTCGGTCTGTCGTTTGCAGGGTCCTGGGTTCGATTCCTAGTAGGGCAGAAATATGAATGATGAATTTAGATTTCTGTACTTGGTCTGGGTGTTTGTGTGCTCGTTTCTGTGTGTGTCCATGGCACCTACGACACAGGATAAATCCTACTTTGGGGCTATGAGTGTGTAACGTTATTTATTTACGTCTCACGGTATTATAAAATATTGTGGTAATATTATTATTGTGGTAATTTTGTGGTAAACTCCTATGTCCTATTTCTGCCGTAAAGCAGTAGTTTGAGAATTGTTGTGTTTCGGTTTGAAGGGTGTAGTTAGGCAAAAAACATTGCACAGGAGGCAATCCAACTTAGTCCTCTGGAGTAGCAACTCGTCCACATATAACCACCTCAGATAAGAATTCCATCCTACTTGAGGTTTGATGTCGATGTCCATGGGCTGTAGCGACCGCTTAACATCATGAGGCGTACGGGTTCGTTTGCTACTCCATTGCAAAAAAAAGATCATGACAAAAATAAAAAAATCGTCTTTAATGAAATTTTGTATAGCAAATAAATAAATAGCGATTCACACTCACAGCCCAACGGTAGGATTTAATCAGTGTCGTGGGTGTCACGAACACACCCAGAAACAAGCACGCAAATACCCAGACCAGGTACAGAAATCTCGGTTCATCATTCCAATTTCTGCACCGCTGGGAATCGAACCCAAGACCCAACGAACGACAGCCCGCACATTGACCACGCCGCCATACGGGTAAAAGCTTACGCAAATGCGTAACATTAGATATTAACAAAATATAAATCTTTCTTTCCTCCGCGCGGACGAAGTAGCAGACATCAACAAGTCTATGATCAACTATAGCCATAATAATTACATCAACCCATTATTTACCCACTATTGGGAACGGGTCTCATCTCAGAGATGAGAGGGTTTAGGGCTAGCCAGGTTTGGATTGAAGGAGTGCTACATTTTTAAGGTGGTAGTCATATGTCGAAGACCCGCCTGCGACGGCATCATCGTCCCACTGCAAGGCACGGGTCTTCACTCAGAGATGAGAGAGTATAGGCCATAGTCCACCACGCTGGCCAAGTACGGAGTAGCAGACGTCTCATGCCTTTGAGAACGTTATGGAGCACTCTCAGGCATGCAGGTTTCCTCGCGATGTTTTCCTTCACCGTTAAAACAAGTGATAATTAATTAATAATACGCACATAATTTCGAAAACTTTGAAAAGATTTTCGAGAAATAGAGGTGCGTGCCGGGATTTGAACCTCGACCCACCGTAGCGGGGCTTAGCTACTACTAAGCTACATTCACTTACAAATAAATATTAGTTACTAAATTATACATATACATTTTTCATAATGTTCTCAAAGACATGCGAAGTCCACCAATTCGCACTTAGCCAGCGCAGTGGACAATGGCCTACACCCTCATCTCTGAAAGGAGACCAGTGCCCAGCAGTGGGACAACAAGGGGTTGATCATCACTATAGTTTATGAAAGAAAACGAAAATTTGAGACAGCAGTAGAAATCACCATTTTTAAATTGTTTCAATACAGGCACGTTATCTAAACAAAAGTCGCAACCAGCATTACTCGTAGAGCGAATCCAAATATCTTTATCCAATTTATACGTCGCTGAAACCCGCAGTAAATCCTTATTTATTGGCGTATCCCGATTTTATATTGGTTACAAGTTTTGAGTCGTCACTTGTTTTGATGTAGCTATTTATAATTGTCTGACGAGCAGAAATTGCATTATATAATGACAAGGATAATTTAACAACTGTTATTGAAGACGGCTTTGCCGGCATGGTGTTTCGATAGAGACTAGCGTGTTTCGATAAAAACTAGCCTACGTCCTTCCCCAAACTTCGGACTATGCATATCAAATTTCATCATAAACGGCTCAGCAGTGTAGTCGCGAAACATACATTTACAAAGATAAACGCTCTATTAAGGTATTTAAGGTCAATGTTATCGTGATGACTTTTAAACTATTCGTTCAAATTACTTAGTGTGAAAGGCAAAGTTCATGTATGTACATTAAATACTAAAAGCACCAAATGTATCAATTTTGATAAGAATTCGATAAATACCCTAAAATGTAGATTGTGAAATAAGTATCCAATTTAATTGTTTTTATGGCTCATTATTTTGTATACAATAATGGCTTCGACATAAATGGTAGACATGTATAAGCTGTCGCAAACTTATATTTTTATACTTTAGACAAACAGCACCTCATCTTCGTTTAACTCCAACGGTTGCGCTTATTAAGATAGCTATTATGGGCAGATGATACAAAACCTTTATAAATTGTAATCTACGTTTTATTCTGATAAGCTTTATTACTGCAAAGTAACATCTAAATCTGTTAAGTAGTTTTTGCGTGAAAGAGTAACACTTTCGTATTTTGTTTTATTTTATTCATTTATTTAAAAATTTATGTACACGTTAATAAAATAAGAATGGAAACACAAAAAGAATAACTTTAGTATTTATATCTATATACGAATATATATTTTATTCAAACGGAATAGCAAACGAGCATGCAGGCCACCTGATGTTAAGTGATCACTGCAGCCCATGGACATCCATACCAAACCTCAACTAGGATGGAACCTAAAAAAACCTAAATCTGAGGTTGTATACGGATACGTTGCTACTCCAGAGGAGTAAGTTGGAATGCGTCTTGTCCAGTGTCTACTGCCTAACTACTCTCTTCAAACCGAGACACATCAGTTCTCACACTGCTGCTTTGCGGCGAGCCTTCGACGTAAGACTGTGTGACGTACGTAGATGACATTATTTTTGTGAATAGTGTGAAACGTTATTTATTTATTTATTCATATATTTATTTGGTTAAAGTAAATAGGTTATCTCACAAGAATATTCCTTTCATCTTTTAGCTTAATGGGAAAGCTTTACGAGCTAGTAAACGTGGACGTTGGACGTTGCCCGGAGCTGTAGACCAGTTTATTATCAAAGATAGTAAAGGCCAGTGAATTTAGCTAGTGACAGCATCGTGACCTATTGTTGTCCCACTGCTGGGCGTGGGTCTCCTCTTGATGATGAGAGAGTTCCGACGGTATTCAACCACACGGATTTGCGGACTTTAAATTCCTTTGAGAATATTAGGGAAGTCTTAGGCAGGTGGATTATCAAACGATGTTTTTATTAACCGTTAAAGTGATAATTAATTCTTAACGTTCACGTAATTTTAGTGACGTAATAGATACAGATCGCTACATGGACGCTGTGAATTTAAATTAACTTGTGGAGGATATGAGGGTGCGTAATACATTTTTTATATTAGCAGAATAGCAAATGAGCATGCAGGCCACCTGATGTTAAGTGGGCACTGCAGCCTACCTGGGGTTCTACCTGGGGTTTAATGTCAATGCGTTACTACTTCAGAGGACTAAGTTGGAATGCCTCCTCTCCAGCGTCTTCTGCCTAACTACATCCTTCGAACCCAAACACAGAAGTTCTCACTGCTGCTTTACGGCAGAAACATGTACAGCGGTGGTGCCAGCGCAAACGAGCCTTCGACATAAGACCCTACCACAGTATGTACTGGTATATTTACTTCCAATAAATAATTTGTCTAGTTTTTCTTAAATTTTCCGGCTCCGGAGGTAATTCCCTTTCCCCTACAATATTTATTAGGGCAAATCGGAGCGAAGTGGGTGTATTTATTCGACCTCGATATTTATGCAATCAATTTTGCAATCGCATAAAATTGCTGGATCAGAATATTAGCCGTATTTAAATAACGCTTCACACATTGATCATTCAATTTTCTGCACCGCCGGCAATCGAACCCCGAACGCTCCGAACGGCAAACGGCATGTTGCCCACGGCGCCATACGGTTCGTCAATTTATGTTGAATTGGTAGAACACTGCTGCTTTAGGGCATAAATTAGGGGTGGTGCCTTCGCAGCCGAGCCTTCGACATTAGACTGTATGTTTTGGTTCCATCAAAACAGTCCATTTCTAAAACTTAAACGAGCGAATTGCGCACTTACCTCCTGAAGCCTATCTATAGGATTTAGATTTTTTAAATTGTAAAGGCGTAGCAATCCAGCATATAGGCAACCTGATGCTTCGTACTGCAGGCCATTGAAATCTGCATCCAGCCATTAATAAATCTGAAATTATATTGGAAATCTTCCATTCAAATCCTACCGACCTTCCGGAGCGTAATAGTTAAGATTCTTAAACATTACGCTATCACTACTTTTACTACTCATTATCATCATCATCAACCCACTGCCCACTGCTGGGCACGAGTCTTCTCTCTCTGAGAGTTTAGGAAATGTTCCACCACGCTGGCCAAGTGCGGATTAGCGGACTCTTACTCATTGCCTATAAACACAAATACGTAACCTTATCTCCCTGTCGTGAAACGAAGTGTTACGAAGAAATAAAAATATTCCACAAACATCTCCATATTTACCTAAGCAACTTCACAACATCCGCATCTAAATAAAGATGAGGTTGTTTTATGGCGGATCCCGGTAGAACCATAAAGCGTGCGGACCCAGGCTACGTACCCTGATCCTCACCTGTCATCGTCGCTCATAAAAATGCAGTAAAACTATCGGTTTTATTGTTTTGTCTCACGTTTATGGTCTTCGCGATGCCATGAATAATCTGTGCGGTTCTGGCGCGATTTTTTCACATTGATCTCGCATTTTATGACGATTATGACGTCTAGACGGTGAATCGTAGCCTTGTGCCTCGAGTATTCTGTTCCGTGCCTTAGTGAACAGGTTTGAACGGGTTACGTTCGTTGGTCACTGTCGTTCCGTGTCATACTAAATATGTGTAAAGTTTTTACGTTATTTACGGTTACGTTCATTAGTCACTGTAATTCCATGTCTTAGTGAACAGGTTTAAACTAGTTATGTTCATTGTTCACCGTAATTCCATGTCTTAGTGAACAGGTTTAAACTAGTTATGTTCATTGGTCACCGTAATTCCATGTCTTAGTGAACAGGTTTTTACTGGTTATATTCATTGATCACAGTCGTTCCTTGTATTACTGAACAGGTATAAAGTGGTGATGTTCATTAGTAACTGTCATACTAGTTATGTTCATAAGTAGTTACTTATGAGTGTTGTATGATATACAACCGGTTTTCCGAAAGAATTTATAATTAGTGTAAGGTCTGTCGTAGACCCTTTGGATTATGATTTAAAGTTTAATTGAAGCCATCTACTTACATCGTAACAGAAATGTTTAACAAATAATTGTTGATTAAGATGTTTTTGCAGTTGAACTTTCGAACAAAAGTTTTACAAAATTTAAATTTGATAGTGATAGAGCCTTATGTTGAAGGTTCATATATGGGTGCCGCTCCCCTCAATAGATTTCTGCTGTAAAGCGGTAGTGCTTGCGTTTCAGTTGGAAAAGTGGATTTAGGTAGACTACTCGAAAGGAGGCATTCCAAATTAGTCCTCAGATGGAGGAACGCATACGCGTATAACCTTAGATAAGATGATGGCCCTCCAACTGCAATTACTAATTAAAATCAAGTGTCCTGCATTTTCGATTGCTGTTCCTTAAATGTAAATAATTGTTAGACATTACTTCATAAAATGGGGCAATACAAAGTACAATTACATCATATCTCACGTCACCAAGTCTAAAAAATATTATCAGCGCATTATTATTAAACAGTAACATGTGGAAATTAATTTTGCGCTTTGACAAATATCACATTTCAACCGACCCGAATGAAACATTGTATTGTCAGCGTAAAAGCAGCTACGATCACTATAATGACGGAACTAACAAATGAAACCGAAGACGCAGCAAATATCGCATTTCGAATTGTCACTAACGAATATGGAAATGCACATGACACTGACAATGCTAACGAATATGATGAAACTGAAGATCCAGCGAATATAACGTTTCGGGCTGACGCTCGCGAAAATAAAATTAATGCGGTGGAAACGCTGGCTGGTTGTGTCATAAGCGACAATGATGAAAATGGTTCATTCGCTCCAAGTAACGATTTATTATCTGTATGATCTGTCAAGGTTCAATAAGAGATGACATAGAAAGTTCATAAAAATCGACTTAATTCAAAGCGTTATTTATCATGAAGTGTACAATAGTTTACTCACATAGGCGTGACGTTTATATACATTTACATACTTTCTCGTTTTATTTTATACAATCTCATAATATATTTTGGTAATATTGAAAATGTATTTTGGAATAGTATATTGGTACTACCAAATTTAATTTGGTTAAGTAGTAATAATCTTTGCAGGAGGACCTCACACGAGGAGGGGTTGTTTTAGATTAAACAATCATAGAATACTCATGTTATAGCAGGTAGATTTTTTTACCTAAAGTAAAGAAAGATAATTAATTCATAAACGTGTGATAAGTAATAATTAATAATAAAATAAGTAGGTATATCATAACCCTCTTACTCTATTCTCTACAAGAAATAATAATGCTTTTTATTTATTATTTATTGTACTAATAATCTACTCATAACTATAACCAAAGTCAACTCAATTAAGGAGCCGAATCCGAATACTCTGAAAGCCGAAAAGATCATATTGATAGTAAAAATATTGCAAAGTAAGCAATTAAATAACAATATCCTTATCATACCCAAGAGGAGACGAGTGCCCAGATGATAATAATACTTGTCAGAGGGTTTGAGGAAAGAAACATATTGAATCGTAACCAAATTATGGATTATTTTAACCACGAATTAAATGCAGCCTAATAGGTTAAGAATCGCGGCTGAATGGATGATTAAGGTGGATAGTCGTTTGAATCCAAGATCCAAGATTCAAACGACTATCAACGTCAAATTTAAAAACAGAAATGATATAGAAAGTAATTATCACTCGAAGATAGAGAGGTTAAAACATCGTGAATTCCGCCTTAACGGAAAATATACAAGCATCTGATATATATTCTATCGAAGTACACGAAGCTAGCGCGTACACAGGGGACAACACCCCCTAACCAATGCAAATATTTGTCACGACCGGAAATTGACAGGCAACCCCTTACGTAGAGAGCTATGTCGACACCACTACAGCGATCGGTTGTCAGACGCAGATACATTTGGTTGTAATGGTGCTGACTTCATTGTGAAATGTATGTGGCAAGCTAATGGCTATTAATGTTTCCATTAAGAAATTAATGTCAAAAATCAAAATGTCTTTTGTCGAAGACTCGCTTGCGGCGGCAACTATGCCGTAAAGCAGTGTGAGAACTGCTGTGTTTCGGTTTGAAGGGTGTGGTAGGCTAGGTAGATGACACTGGACAGGAGGCATTCCGACGTAGTCCTCAGTAGCAACGCAACCACTTACGACCTCAAAGGGCTTCCGTCCTAGTTGAGGTTTGATGTGGATGTCCAAGAGTTGCAGTGACCACTTAACATCAGGTGGCCTGCATGCTCATTTGCTATTCCGACAATGTATAAAAAATAAACAAACATAAAGAAATATAATTTCCGTGCATAGTACTATAATAAAAGATGCCACTCCCCATCACATTTATGACTCAAAAATACATTTCCTATCCTAGTTTGAACCAGTAGGTGTGAATGTATTTGGTTTTTGGTTGGTTTATTTGTTAAGAATATATTACAGACAGCAGTTCTCGGTGCTATGTCCAAGAATCTGTGTGGGCACCACTGCTCCACTTTCTGTCGTAAAGTCTGCGTGGTTGGGCAGAATGCAATTGACAGGAGCATTCCAACTTAGTGCTCAGGGGTAGCAACGACCTTAGACAGGGCCTTAATTGCCTTTGACGTGAATGTCCATGAGCTGCAGTGACTACTTATCGTCAGGTGGTGTACACGCTCGTTTGCTACTCCGTTAAAATAAAAATACACATATCTGTGATAGCAAAAATTACAACGTCCCCAGATGTTCCCGATATAACGAATACATCGTTACTTTTCACACAACATTTACTACGCAACACGAAACTAACATTGTTGTTAAAAGCGCTCATCTGCGGCAAATGGACAGAATGATAAATGGTGTGGCATTTTATTAGATCTCAAACGAATCAGCATTGTCATCATGGGATGATTTATTGAGAGTCGGAACAGGATATGTTTCTCCTGAGGGTGGGTAAGACAAAGCACCAGTAGCAAAAGATGCGATTAAAGCGAATATTGGGTTAAAGTTCATTGCTGATGAAAATGTTTATGGCGTATAGATGTCAGCTGCGCCGATTTCAACGCATTTGAGTGGAAATAAAATGTTATTTAACTACCCTTCGGAGCTTGAAGTGAGGGTAGTGATAACATAAGGTTTAAGGTTAAGAATTTAGGCCATAGACCACCACACTGACCAAGTGCGGATTGGTGGACTTCACATGCCTTTGAGAACGTTATGGAGAACTCTCAGGTGTACGGGTTTCCTACCGATATTATTATTCACCGGTAAAGCGAGTGATAATTAATTCGTGATACGTACATAATTTCGAAAATTTTTAATGCATGTTTTGAGAAATTGAACGGCGTGCCGGGATTTGAACCTCGACCCACCGTAACGGAGTTGAGATGCTTAACCACTGGGCTATCACTCACTTTTACACCTCAAATTTTTCGATATTGTTATTTACAATTATTTAAAAATAATGTGGGTTTTAAAATTTGCTACTCACTTTAAGTGTGAAGAAAAATATCGTAAGGAAACCCGCATGCCTGATGAGAGTTTTATGGTGGTAGAATGGTAAAACCCCGCGGCTGCACCACCGCAACACCTATTTCTGCCGTAAAGCAGCAGTGTGAGAACTGCTTTGTTTCGGTTTGAAGGTTGTAGTTAGGCAGACGACACTGGACGGGAGGCATTCCAACGAAGTGCTCAGTAGCGACGCATCCACATACGACCTCAGATAGGACTTCCGTCCTAGTTGAGGTTTGATATGGATGTCCATGGGATGCAGTGAACACTTAACACTCGGTGGCCTGTACTCTCGTTTGGTATTCCATTTAAAAAAAAACCTTTGATGATGAAAAAAAATGATACATTATGTTCCATTTTCACTACACCATAACCCCCCCTCCCCCCAAGTCGGACAAATTAGTTGTTATTGTTTACAGTTACTGTTTGTTTGGGACGAAATTAGTCAATTTGGAGGAAACCCAGTAAACACTTGACGGTGTGAACCTTTTCAAACACGCAAGTGTACTTAGTAGATGTTGTTGACCCTGTATTAAGGTATAGAAATAATGTCGAAATTCTTTTCAAATTGATATAATACCTCAAGAATTGCAGCTACAAAAAAAACCTAAAAAAAGAACATGTGTGCAATTCACACGCTGTAGAAGTGAAACCTTTTTAAAAAACTAAACTTAAAATTAAACTCCGTAAGAGCACATCGAGATAACAGGTCCACTGTACCACACTGTATTTATGTATTGATGGTGGTAGAGTCTTATGTCGCAGGCTCGCCTGCGGCGACACCACCGCTACACATATTTCTGCCGTAAAACAGCAGTGTGAGAACTGCTGTGTTTCGGAAGGGTGTGGTTAGGCAGACGACAATGGACGGGAGGCATTCCAACGTGAACTACGACAGGAGTAGTAACACATCCACACACAGCCTGCTGTGGATGTCCATGAGCTGCAGAGACCACTTAACATCAGGTGGCCTGCATGCTCGTTTGCTATTCTGTTAATAAAGAAAAAAAAACTCGTTTTCTCGCAGGCTACCTCCTATAGATGTATGTGTTTGTCTCTTTTTCGTCTCGCTTTTTCGTTACATCGAGTTTCAAATGACAACGGTGCTAAAGAAGTTTTCACTTCAATTAAGATGTTATACCGTAGTTTTTTTTTGTTTTTTAAATATAAGTTTGTTATTGCTTATTTTATGAAGTATTCTTCTTGTGAAATAAAGCAAAGTCTCGAACAGTCTCGATATGTAAGCTGGTGTTGAATGAAACATGGTACGTTCCAATTTAGTTCCTGAGTGCTAAATTCGGATGCTAATTAAGCCCCGTGGACTATGTTCGCATCCCATTTTAGCTCCTGTCAGCTAAGTTCGGAATCCAATTAAAACTGCTGAATTTATTTGGCATTCTTTTTTGGATTCTGAGTAGGTACTAGCAGTCAAGTTAACCCTTTATCAATGAGTAAGTATTTGTATGAATCCCCAGAGCGATCCCGTGAGAATCTTCTCCATCATCGCCATTCAAATATTTCTTTTTTCTTTTCTTTATACAAATAGATGGCAAAGGAGCTTGCAGGCCACCTGATGTTAAGTGGTCCCCGCAGCCCATGGATATCCACACCTGAGACCATGTGTTGATGTGTTGCTACTCCTGAGGACTATGTTGGAATGCCTCCCGTCCAGTGTCGTATGCCTAACTACCCCCTTCAAACCGAAACACAGCAGTTCTTACACTGTTGCTAGCTAGGTGCCGCTTAATTTTATCACTCCCTGTAACGATGAAGGAAAACATCGTGAGGAAACCTACATCCCTGAGAGTTCTCCATAACGTTTTCAAAGGCGTGTGAAGGCCGCCAATCCGAACTTGCCAGCGTAGTGGACTATGGCCTAAACTCTCTCATCTCCGAGAGAAGACCGGTGCCCAGCAGTGGGACAATAATGGGTTGATGATGATACGAACTATGTAATGATAATTGAACCAGGACATCAGAAACATATAGAGAAAAACTAGACTAATAAAGAACATCGAGATACTTACATAAAACAAGAATTAGAATTCAAACGTGGCTTTGAATGTGTCATAATTAAAAAATAGTAAGTTGTAGGAGGTCATACAAGAGGTAGGCCTAA
>DWKW01002122.1:0-11459 GCA_018250115.1 Doberes anticus
GTGGTAGAGTCTCATGTCAAAGGCTCGCCTGCCGTTGATCCACTGCCGCACCTATTTCTGCCGTAAAGCAGCAGTGCGAGAACTGCTGTGTTTCAGTTTGAAGGATGTGGTTAGGCAGAAGATACCGGAAAAGAGGCATTCCAACTTAGTCCTCGGGAGTAGCAACGCATCCACATACCTACGACCTAAGATATGTAAGGATGTATAATAAGGATAATGATGTATAAAGATGTCCATGGGCTGCAGTGACCACTGAACATCAGGTGGCCATCCTGCGTGCTCGTTTCGATTTTATTAACATAAAAAACATACAATATGTATAACCGATATTAAGTTTTATTTTCATGACACATTTCTCAATAGTCAATTTACAAGCGATATCACTCGGGCGTGCGGCAGTTTATTGAACCTACTGAGCAAATCACGAAAAATATTTGTACTATTCGTACGAAATCACCCTGCTTGTGAAGTATGAATATAAAATTGAGCACATGATAGTTTTTACTTTACGTTCTAAACTCACGTTGTATATATACATAGAGATAGGAGTGATATCTTAATTTTAATGGCATCCTGTTACCGCCGTGAGTGTAGGTATTTTCTAAGAGTGTATGTACAATATTTAGGCTTCAATAATAATTACGACAGGTTTTTAATAATCGCTTTACCTACCTGGAATAAGAACACAATTTATTGTTCCAAAAAATGTTAACTTCTAAAATGATTGTGAATATGACAGATACTTCAATATTACTATAGTAAGCATTCTGTAACTTTAACTTTTAACTCGTTCACCTGCACTCTTCCTAAGTATCTGTAAGTAAGTTCTTAAATACCTTATCACTCTTTATTTATCCAATGCTATTAATATACGCCGTTATAAATCACTGATATATTAGATTAAATTAATTGCTATTATGTCCGTAAACTATGTCTTTTGCCATGCAATGTGCCCACCACGGACTCTAGATAGACTAGTGTAGATTGTAGCCACGAAAGCACGGTAACAACGATGATAAAGGGTCTCTGTAATACCAGAAGTAGCAGCCCAGTATGTAACACAGCTCAGAAAGCCGCATGACTGGCAACCAATTTCAAAGGACGGTACATAATATTTATGGCAGTATGAAGTCTGCGTAAACATAATTATAATGATAAAATTTTAAAATGAAAACAATATACATTACAATGCAACATTTCAATTCGTAACTAACTAAGTACCTTTACAAACTTGGTGAAGGTAGCGACCAGATATCGACTAGATTCGCTGTATAGGTATTTTTAACACCTCATTTAAGTAACTTGAGACAGTTGAGATGGAATGAGAACTTGTTGGATTAACTTGAAATTTGTGCTACTATTCGTAATGAAAAAAAATCGTATTTCATTTTTTTTTTAAATTCAACCTTTATAACGAGAAAAAGAGAAGCAAGTTGCTACAGAAAATGAAAAAAGATTCAGTCACATATATTTGAACTAAGTATTATTTCTCTTAAACGTAGTTTAATACGTACTTTACGAGCACAATTACAATTTGCGAGCGAACCCTCGAGCGAAAAACTAGTTCCTTATGATTTCATCACATTTATTACTTAACTCTTATGATATTCAAATCAAATTTATTTAATTAATCATTATTTCATTGATTTCATTTAATTACAACTTGCGACTTTTGATATTAATTTTATTGATGTTCATATTTATTACATATTCTATTGTAAATTTATCTTAGTCTGTCATATAGTTTCTAATCAAAATATATGTCAAGTTTCGTCATCATCATTGTTATTATTATAGACTTACTAGTGGGGTCAAGCTTCCTCTGAAAGAGAGAGAGAGAGAGATGAAGGACGAATGTCTTAGTTCACCACGTTGGCCAAGAGCGGATCGGCGGGCTTCACAAGCCTTTGAGAATTTTAAGGAGAACTCCCAGGCATGGTATACTCACAAAGTTTTCCTTTAACGTTAAAGCGAATGACAATTAATATCCCTTTATATTTTTATTTATTTTTTATTCAAATGGAATAGCAAACTAGCATGCAAGCCACCCGATGTTAAGTGGTCAATGCAGCCCATGGACAGCCACATCAAACTTCAACTAAGACGGAAGTCCTATCCGAGGTTGTATGTGGATGCGTAGCTACTCCTGAGGACTAAGTTGGAATGCCTCCTGTCCAGTGTCTTCTTCCTAACCACACCTTTCAAACCGAAATACAGCAGTTCTTACACTGCTGCTTTCCGGCAGAAATAGGTGTAGTGGTTGTGCCGCCGCAGGCAAGTCTTCGATATAAGACTCTACCACCATCATCCATGTCTAATACATCTTGAAATTATTATAAAAACTAATTTCGATTTTTTTAAAGCGTACCGGGATTTGAACCCCGACCGAAGCTTAAGGTTAAGGTTATTAACCACTATGCTACCACTTACTCGCTCACTTCCTATAAGCCTTCACTCGGTTTAGTTAAGTGTAAGACTTAATTATTTATCCAGATGTGTTCGTTCATAAATTTACCTCTTAAATGTCTAATTTACTGAAAGTTAGATGGTTTACCATCGTGTCTTTAGAAATGATTATCAGAAACGTTTATTGGTAGAACATTTTAATAATTTATAATTAACGTTTTATACTATTACACTTTTTAGTTCTTTATCCGTCCAGCCTAGTCGTATGTGTGATTATTTGGTGTTTTCCTTGCCTGTCCTCTATGAACCGTCATCCATCCATAGGATTAGAGTTTAAAATGCAACAGCTGATTTTTCTATTTCGCACGCAGCTGTAGTGAAAAGCTTTCTCTTAGTTCAGATTTAATTGCCTAAAAGCTTTTGTTTTACGCCTAACGCGAAAGAGTTATGCGAACCACGCTAACTAAAATTCAATTCAAATTAGCGAGCAATATCAGTTTTAACCGTACAATTATTTATTCAAAACAATAGCTTTTAGGCACTGGGGTATCCGTAGAGTAAGCTGAAACGGTTGCTCTGTTGTGGATTTGGTAAAACGTGAATTAATTACGAAAATACAGACATCATTTACAAATGGATCATTTTCCGTGATACATTTGAAATTGTATGAATATATTATGACAAGAATACCATAATATATAATATTTTACATATAAAAACTCAAATTATCTCATATGCGAGACACCTGTGCTCAGCCGAGGTATATTAATAATGATGATGGTAATGCTTGTACAGTCGAATGTCAGTTAATTTCTTTCTTGCAACTAGTGTTGTTTTATCGTCAACCCATTATTGTCCAACTGCTGGGCACGGGTCTCCTCTCAGAGATGAGAATGTTTAGACCATAGTCCACCTCACTGGCCAAATGCAAATTATCGGACTTCACACGCCTCTGAGAATATTTTGGAAACCTCTCATGCATGCATGTTTCTTCACGACGTTTTCCTTCACCGTGATAATTAATTTCTAATACGCACATAATTTGTATTCCGTCCCACGAGAACGGCAGTTCGAGATCCATAACCACTAAGTTATCACTCAATCATTGTATTGTAGTAAATCGAATAACAATGTTGTTTAAGTCTACAATATGTAACCACTCCACAGTGTGACAATTTTCGTCAAATGTATTACTTCCCGGGTGACATTTTTGAAAGTTTTATTCGTTACTAGCAAAAATATTCCGTGAAAAATGGAATAAACCTACATTTCTTAATTAAACATATGAGGTGACCTGTCCTACTTACGGAGGGACAATCAATGCACCAACCAATCTCTAGGGTCTAGAAACAGAAAATATACTTCTCTGATAACATACTCCACTGACATACATATAAACGTTGATCGGTACATAAGTATGTAAGTCAGTGGAGTCTAAATGATTACTAAAGATTTTGTTTCAATTTTGAGATTCAAATGAGAAAAATATTAAAAAATTTACCAATTTTCTAACCGCCCGAAAGGGCCTTCAACTAGGTTTATTACCCATATTTCTTTCTTTCTATATAATATCAATCGTTAATCATAATCATTGAAATAGACTGCTTAACGTAACAATAGAAGTCTAGACTGGTCTTTGATGGTAGTAGAGTCTTATGTCGAAAGCTCGTCTGCGGCTGCACCACCGGTGCTCCTATTTCTGCCGTAAATTAGCAGTGTGAGAACTGCTGTGTTACGGTTTGAAGGGTGGTTAGGCAGAAGACACCGGACAAGAGGCATTCCAACTTAGTCCTCATGAGTAGCAACATACGACCTCTGATAGCACTTTCGTTTTAGTTGAGGTTTGATGTGGATGTCCATGGGCTGCAGTGACCACGTAACATGAGGTGGCCTGCATGCATGTTCGTTTGCTATTCTGTTAACAAAAAACTAGACTTTTGCCCGCAATCTCGATGGCACACATGAGTTTACAAAACCACTTCAATTGATCTCACAAATGTATGCTTCTATACTACAGAGAGGTTAAGCTCGTACTCGGTCTTGTGAAATTGAATGTCACTAAGCTTTTCAACTATTAAAGTCCACCAAAATCAATTTAGCTTTTGTGAGCACGATCTTTTTCGCTATCGAATTTTATTTTATTATCTAGCGAACTTTAAATTCGTTATAAAAAAAAAGATATATATTCAGGCCATAAATACAGTGTTTGTTTATTGAAACGATTTTCCAACAACCAGTTTTTCTCTATTCAAATTTCTGTTTTCGACTGGTGTCGACTTAGAATAAGCTATGACCTTTACAGCGGTCAATAATGATCTTGCCCAAGATTAGTCGAATTTACGTTTTAAAAAAACTCGTATGTATTCTGACTCTTAATGCAGAATTTTTGTTCAGTAACTTATCTTTCAATGGTAGTGATACTTTAATGGTGGTAGAGCCTTATGTCGAAGACTCGCCTGCGACTGTATCTTTTTTTGCCGTAAAGCAGCAGTGTTAGCACTGCTGTGTTTCAGTTTGAAGTGTGTGTTTAGGCAGAATATAGTGGACAGAATGCATTCAAACGTAGTCCTAAGGAGTAGCCACGTATCCACGTACAATCTCAAATAAGTCTTCGTACTTTGAGGTTGAATGCGGATGTCCGTGGACTGTAATGACCACTGAACATTAAATGGCCTGTTAGCATGGTGGCCAACTGTACGTTAAGAATAATTTTATAGAAATCACTTTCACCTTTATTTTGGCCATAAATGGTAAGGTTGTATAGCCTAGTGGTTTATTATCGGTATGCTGCTCCGGTTGTTCGGATTCGAATCCTAGATTACTCAAGATTTAATAAATTAAAGTAATTCCAGACAATTAAATAAAGGCATTCTAACTTAGTCCTCAGGTGTAGCAGCGCATCCACACACATATAACCTCAAACAGGACTCCCGTGCTAGTTGAGGTTTGATGTGGTTGTCCATGGGCTGTAGTCACCAATTAACTTCAGATGGTATTCATGTTCGTTTGCTATTTTGTTAGTATATTATAAAAAGAGAACTTAACTTTTTTTTTTGCTAAGTAATCTGTTATTGTGTACTATGACGACCAGTTGTAACAATAAGAATACGCCGGAAATAGGCCGATTGAATCGGTAAACAAAGAATGTCATTAAGAGACTCAAGAAATACGTAATTGTATAAAATGTCTTTTAATTGTAATTGTAATAGACGGTCCATAAAATAACAAAAACTGGTGAAAAAATACTAACAATACGTGGTGAGTTACTTCAATATTTATTGAACACTTTTAAAAAAAAAAATCTTTGTAAAAGGAAATAATATTTATCTCATATAACAAACCGCCGCTAAAACGATATGTCAAAAACATGAGCACGATTTCGACTGACTTTTATGGATATTTATTAATACTATAGAATAAAACCTCGATTGAACCCCGTTTAATATTATCTAAATCGATTCAGTACTTTCAAGAAAGTCATCAGAAGGCATACAATTTTCGTGGTTATTTCAAGCGCTTTATCCGGTTTATTTTATAAAATAAAATCCAGTAGATAATTGAAAGAAATCTAAAATAACGATTATGTGTAAAGTGTGTGTAACGTGTAAATTACAACTTATAGGATTTTTGCACATGAGAGGGACAAGATGAATATATGTATGTATTAGGTAGGTACATAGGTGGGTGGGTTTTTTAAAAGTTTAACTTATATGTGAGTTTATAGGAGTTAATTATCAGATGTCAAGTTTTCCTGTATTATACTTAATAATGAGTATTCGGGTTTTGTCTACTGAAGAATATACAAATACGTTTTTAGGTGATTTTTTATATTAAAACACAATTCAAAAGACTTTATTTATTGTACAAAAAAAACTTGCAAAACTCATAGCATACAAGTAAACCGTAAGCTGCATAATAAATATTTCGTACGGTTACTTATGGTTTTAATAATTTGAAAACACTCGAATATTTTCAACTGAATACAAAATTGCATCACCATTTTTCTCCGCGAACAACGAGCAATGTTTTACGAAAATAAAGGTACCGGAATATTATTAAAATATGAAAGGCTTTTGAAGAAATAAATTTTGGTATGAAATGTTGATAAAACATCGAACATGGACAGCATGGGTATGGAATAACGCACAGGTACCTAGAGTGTTTGATTAAAGTTGGGAAAATGAAAAAGTTATAATTATTATCACATCAAAGTTGGGTGTGACTTCGTCGGGGTTTGTAAGTAGACTTATATTGCGTGTAATTGTGACTTATCGAGTACAAGAATAACTACGATCATATAATTTTTGTTTCAAACTTAATTAAAGTAAAATTAAAGCTCTGCGAAGTATGATTGGTGTGAATTTGAGTGAGAGAATAAATAAGAGCGTGATCAGAGAAAAATGTGGTTTGACTGAAGATGGAGTGACAAAAATTTTAAAGGGAATGTTTCGACGGTTTAGTCATATTGAGAGGATGGATGAAAGAAGAGTAATAAAAGAGAATTTACATGGGAAAAGTGAATGATTGTGCCGGCCGGGGACGTCCTAGACGTACCTACAAGGGCCAAATTAACGACCAAATGGTAAAGAGCCAAATTAGGAGTACCCGTAAAAGAAGAGCATGCCTAAAAATATTGATGATAGTTATAGAGGCGAAAGAAGTATGTATGAACCGTAGCATTTGGCGGTCTTTGGTCTCTGCCTACCCTAATGGGGGCCAGTCGTGAGTTAGTGTATGTATGTATGCTAATTTTAATAAGGCGACATTTATCGGATGAGCTTAGTACACAACACCATATACAGTAGTGTAGATGCGATACAATTAAAAACATCTGGCACCATACATTCTATTTGTAGGTGTTGTTTGTATTCAGTTTTAATACTTTTTAATAGTGTGCACAATAAAGTATATTAAGTATAGTAATATTGTATTAAAGTAAAAATATTGCATTGTATTGTATCGATTGTTTCATACATTCATTGCATGATATAAGTTCAAAATTAATACGATCGTTAATACGATCAAATTAACGAACATGTCGATTATCTAACGACAATTTTTTCCAGAAAGTCGCCTTGGCATTAGTTATGCCTTTATTTATTTCCATGCGCGATTTTTCAATATAATTTATAATACGGGTAAAAGTATTAAGTAACATGCATAGTTATGCATTAGTACGAAATTAAGGACCTAATTTTTTATGAATTTAATACGTAAAAACATTATTTTAGAAGGTATTTTCTCTTCTGTCTCTTGCTGTCTTAAATCTAAAGTAATTACTAATTTTTCATATTATTTTATTGTTGCGTACGCGCCGTGCCGTTTTCGGCATTGATTGATTGATTTATTAGTTTAATTGATGTAGTAACTAATATAAAACAACTATAGGGTTTTTTGGGTTTATCTCTTGATTTCATTTTTTTCATGCTCAAGAAGAAGAAGAACATTTTAGGGTTTCAACAGGTGCAGTTTTGGTGCCGTCATAAGCCGTAAATCGTCAAGGCCCGAAAATCTGTCATATGGAATTTGGATATTAAATACAACTTACCAATGCTCATCATTTCGACCAGGACTTCCAGCTGCATGAAGAGAGCCAAGAAGGCAGCGACCACTCCTCCGCAGACAGTTGCGAAGGCCGGGGTTCCGGTGCTCTCGGATATAGCTGATAGTTGCCTGGAACAAAAAATACCACTTAAAAAATGAAATGAAATGTTAACTATTAAAAGTTAGTAACAAATTTAGTATTAACGCAAGTTCAATATTCATTGAATCGATTGCAAAAAGTTGCATTTAATAGGATTTCTGGAAGACAGTGTCTTATAGTCAGTTATAAAGTCTTTTATATAAACATTTACATATAGGGAGTGCCACTCTTTTAAATAAGTCGTTTGTCGTGGATTGATAGTAATTGGACCGAAACTATGTACTTATAGATACTGACGGACGAAATAAAAAACAAACATAAATTACAAAGATTTCGTTATCAGCAAATATAGGCCACCTAATGATAGACGTAGTCAAAACTTGAATATTTTTTCTACCAAATCTTTTACAGCACTCAAACTTTTACTCAAACTTAAATATTTGAAGCCAAGATTGTTTAAGTTCTTGTCAGTTTCTCATTGTTTCTTCAATACCACCAGTGGAGCAGTCGGCCAAAAACTAAACTACTCAGAAGATAAGCTAAGCGAGGTTAGGTAACGCAACTACAGATAATCTACGTGAAGGGTAAGTCGTTGTGCAGTCTGTATTATTTTGTTGAGTTGGACGACGTGACTCGGACCGGTTAAGGATAAAGTCGATAAAGAATGTTGCGATTACAACGCAGGAAAAGAAGTTTAATAGTGGCTCATTATTTTCTAAAGACGCGACGCTCGACGACACTAATATCAAAGTGGCGCCAGGTAAGGCGGCAGAAGCTTAGTTTAGCCCACGTAGCTTCGGATCGACAGCTACGCAAGCAAAGTTTAAGCTGACAACTCTCTTATGCGACAACCGACTTAAATTATATTTCTGACGCTAAGAGCTTAAAAAATAAAGATTTTATAATTTTAAATTTATAATGTTTTTCAATCAAAACTATTAATAGAATAAATTCGTAAAGAAGTTTGGTTGTTCTTCTTGTCTGTAGGCTACAGTTATCACGTACCAACAGGTGGTCGTTCTGTAGTTTGATGGTCGTAGAGTTTTATGTTGATGGTTCGCCTTCGGCGGCATCACCGCATCACCTATTTCTGCCGTAAAGCACCAATGTGAAAATTGCTGTGTTTTAGTTTGAAGGGTGTAGTTAGCCAGAAGACACTGGGCAGGCAATCAAACTTCAGTAGTAACAACGCATCCACGTATTACGTCAGTAAGGACTTCGGACTTATTTGAGCTTGGATGCGTGGGCTGTAGTGACCACTTAACATCAATTGGCCGGCACGCTCGTTTACTACCATGACAATAAATAAATAAAAAAATCATTTTCGCATGTGTTACTAGACAATGTGGTTCAGAAGGCTCACTTTATTGTACTGCTATTGGTGAACGACAAATATTGTCAGTGTGTTTGTAATGATTCATAAAAGCCAAGTATTCGGTTCTAGATACTGAGCCAAATGAAGCGAGCCGCAAATAAAATTTATCTAAAAATAATCTATTAATATTAGAAATGTAAAAGTTTGTAATGCGAAAAGACTGATGAATTGATGTTTAATGCTCAACTACACAAAATCTTCTGAACAGATTTGTAATAAGCGAACCTTTTTGAACGATTTAATTATCTCGAAAGAAACTTATCGTTAAAATGCGATAACGAATCAGGAAAATAGAACAATTTAATTCGGAAGGAGGACGAATAAACATTTTAAAGTCAGTTAAAAGAAGCGCTCGGTTTAATATCCGTATATCCTCTAAATCAATTTTCGTAAAAGCGATCTCGGGGTAGCGTAGTACAAAGCGAAATAACTTAGGCTACAATAAATCGGAAAGGTAAGATAGGAGACGGGCTTGGCCGGATCCCTAAGTGTCTTTACAAGCATGTATTACTTAAAGTGGAATTGAAATTCACTTTAAAGTTGGAAGTATTCCGTAAGAAAACCGCCCTCTTCTTCATTCTTTGAGTATTTATTGTCGTGGAGCGTATGATTTCTGCCCGAATGAAGTAATGGTTATCTTAGTGCATAAAAAACTGTCTCAAATAAAATTTTATTAATGTATTCATTTATGTGTACTAAATTTTTGTAACTATCGCTTAATTAGTAAAATAGTAAATGTCGATAACAGAAGAGAAGTGACTTTCTCTGGTCTTTTCACGGCGATAACATATATTTATAGGGCGTATACATACATATATTATGTATACTCCTAAGGTGCAAGTTGGACTGCCTCTTCTGTCTGCTCGGTTTGAAGTGAAACAGAAACACAGCAGTTCTCACACTGCTGCTTTGCAGCAGAAATAGGCGCAGCGGTCTTGCTGCCGCAGGTGAGCCTTCGACATAAAACTCTACAACAATCAACTATTTACTACACGATATTGGTAAAAATAATAACAAAAACGCAGTAATGGGAACACAGAAATGTAACATGAAAAATTTTTGCACGATAACTAAACCATTCCTTGCCAAAAAAGTGTTTTTTAAACATTTGAAGGGAGCAGAAGTGAAGAACCATAAAAAGTATCGTGCACCTAAAAATCTTGCTAACCAATGGCCTCAAGTACAAAAAATGCACTAAATAAAATACTACTTGCTGCTCGGGTACGGCAAAGAATCACTTGTTAGTGAAAGATGCTTGCTTCAAGTCTCCTAGTGAATGACTCGCCATCTTCTTTGAGGCTCACTTAGAGAGATCTCTATTATCCTTTTGGATACGAAATAAAACAGCTTTAGATTGAATTGTCAAAAATCTTAGTTTCCATTTACGTATTTACGCTGAGTAATTAATAATGACCTAATTCGTATTGTTCTTTATTCACCAACAATGTGTTACTCGCTTTTTTAATTATATATTTTTTAAATTTTGCTTTGCATAAATCGTATTTGACGAGTTATTTATATATAACGACGAGTTATCTATACTATAATCTGTACTAATTCTAAATGCTGCACTAACTCTGTCTGTCTGCCTATTACGCTTTTACGGCCAAACTGATGAGCAAATTGTGATTAAATTTAGTACGGTGAAAGTTTGAAGCCTGGGTAAGAACATAGGGTGCTTGTAAAAAAAACATCCCCTACGAGTATAAAGTGGGTTGAATTCAAAAGATGTCTTGGCGCTGTTGCGCTGTCCAAGAGCTTTGAATATTATAATGGTGTAATTATAACAGTACATTCTATTCAATCCTGAATACACGTTGACTAAATTGCGGGCATTAGCAGGACCATGTCTGCAAATTGAAGATATTTTTGCAGAACTGATATTAACCGTTTAATGGTCTTTGAATACAAATTACTCATATATTTTTAAGAATATTTTATAATTATGCTATTTTTGTATGATCGTTAGATATACGAAAAATATACTTAACGGATTATAATGGAATTTTTACAGTTATAGCAAAGATAGACTTA
>DWKW01002123.1:0-11459 GCA_018250115.1 Doberes anticus
AAAGGCATGTGAAGTCCGCCAACCCGCACTTGGCCAGCGTGGTGGACTATGGCCTAAACTCTCTCATCTCTGAGAGAGGACCTGTGCCCAGCGTGGTACGATAATGGATTGATGATGATTCAGGAGTGCCAAAGAATCTACTTCGAACCTGCTTGAGATATGGATGCCCATGAGCTGAAGTGACCACTGAGCATCATATTTTTTTATATCGTATAACCTTAAATAGGACTTTGGACCTATATGGTGTTGGATGCAAATGTCTGACAAAAACTGATAATTATCTTAAATCTTTGTTGTTGTAAAACCATTATTGTCCCACTGCTGGGCAAGGGTCTTCTTTCAGAGATGGGAGTTTAGGCCATAGTCCACCACGCTGATCAAGTGCGGATCGGACTTCACAAGCCTCTGAGAACGTTATGTAGAACTCTCCGGCATGCAGGTTTCCTCACGATGTTTTCTTTCACCGTTACAGCAACTGATAATTAATTCATAATACGAATATAATTTCGAAAATTTGAACAAATAATATTTCCAGAAGTAGAGGTGCGTGCCAGGATTTGAACCCCGACCCACCGAAGCGGGACGGATGCCTAATCTATACTCAGTTACCTATGTTACGTACGATCTTTGTACCTTTGTGCAAATAATTTATTTCGATGTTTCTTTCCGTTTAATTAAACCCTTAAATAAAGTAACATTTTCCTTGAACGGTACTTTCCGACAAGTTCCCACCCTTCCCTTATGCATATACAAAGCTGAATTAATAACAAGCAGTCATTACAACATACGGGCGAAAATTACACCGTAAATACTGGGTAACTGCTAAAGAGAATCTACTGCAGATTTAAAAATAGCTTTCGTGTTGTTTTAGAACTGTAGTTTGTAGTCCAAGTTATATCATAAATCCATTATGGGCACGGGTCTTCTCTCAGAGATGTGAGAATTTAGGCCATAGTCCACCACGCTGGCCTAGTGCGGATTGACGGACTACACATGCTTTAGAGAACGTTATGGAGAACTCTCAGGCGTGCAGGTGTCCTCACGGTATTCCTTCACGGTTAAAGCGAGTGATAATTAATTCATAATACGCGCATAATTTAGAAAACTTTGAACCGACAATATTTCGAGAAATAGAGGTGCGTACCGGGATTTGAACCTCGACTCAACGTAGCGATCTCAAAATGCTTAACCTCTAGGTTGTCACTCACTTAGGTTCATCAAACCCTTATTGTTCCAATGCTGGGCACAGGTCTACTCTCAGAGAAGTGAGGGCTTACGCCGAAGCTCTACATGCTCGCCAAGTGTAAATTGACAGACTTCACATGCTCTTGAGAACATTGTGAAGAATACTCAGTTATTCTGCCATTAGAATGACTGATAAATTATTTCTATTCCACTCATAATTTAGTAATAATTATAAACAATAAATCCAAAATATGCTTAAGCAGGATTTACTGCGATAATTACACTATGTTTGATGGTGGTCGAGTCTTTTGTCGAAGGCTCGCCTGCGGTGACACCACCGTTGCACCTAATTCTGCCGTGATGCGGCCGTGTGAGAACTGCTGTGTTACGGTTTGAAGGGTGTGGTTAGGCAGAAGACACCGGACAAGAAGCATTTCAACTTAGTCCTCATGAGTAGCAACGCATCCACATACGACCTTAGGTAGGACTTCTGTCCTAGGTGAGGTTTGATGTCCATGGGCTGCAGTGACCACTTAACATCAGGTGGCCTACGTGTTCTTTTGCTATCCCTTAAATGTTAATAATATAATGTATATTATAAATTGGTTTACCAATTGGCTGAAAGAAAACATCGTGTGGAAACATGCGCGCCTTCGCGAAATTAGCTATAAGCTTACACTGTTAGCGCTCAATTGGAGATTAACCCTAAAATTTACAGAGGTCCACCCCGAAACGTTCAACTTTAAACGTGTTAAGGCCCCTCAGACCGGATATCCGTTTTGGAATTCACATTGACCCGACCCGCGGTAACATAAAAATATAATTTTGAATAATGGCCGCGCTGCCATTTCGTTGGGCTAATGTCGTGTGGAACCCGACCCATATTATTACCTCGGCTGAAAAACATAAGCACAAACACAAAATATATTAATTTACTGGAACATCATTAACATCTCATTATCGTCCTACTGGATCTCCTCAGAGATTAGATTTACATCGTAGTCCATCACGCTGGCTTGGTGCGGATTGACGAATGTGAAGCGTTTGGGAACATTGTGGAGCACTCTCAGGCATATAGATCTACCCACGATGTTTTCCTTCACCGTTAAAGCGAGTGATAAATAATTTCTCGTTCTCACCTATTTTATCTATTATATACCTTTTTTCATATTTTTACAGAATAGCAAACGAGCATACAGAACACCCGATGTTAAGTGGTCGCTGCGGCCCATGGACGTCCACAGCAAACCTTAACTAGGACGGAAATCCTATCTGAGATCCTATGTGGATGCGTTGCTACTCCTGAGGATTAAGTGGGAATACCTCCTGTCAAGTGCCTTGTACCTAACTGCACCGTTCAAACCGAAACACAGCAGTTCTCACACTGCTGCTTTACGGTAAAAGTATGCGCAGCGGTGGTACCACCGCAAGCGCGCCTTCGACATAAGACTCTAAGACAAGAGGCATACCAACTTAGTCCTCGTGAGTACCAACGCATCCACATACGCCTTAGATAGGAGTTTCGTCCTAGATGAGGTTTTATGTGGTTTCATGCTCGTTTGCTATTCTTTTAAGATAAAAAAAATACTCGTTTATTATTCCATTGAAATAATAAAAAACAAAAGAAGGAAGTTCAGAAGAAGAAGAAGGAAGTAAAAGTTCTTCTTAAGTTGAAGAAGCGAAATAAGTATGTATGAACCGTTGCATTCTGCGGTCTTTGGTCTTTTCCTATCCCAATGTGAGATAGGCGTATGTACTTATGTATAAATTAAGCTTAATGAGGTATGAAAACCAGACGAAGTCGTAATGTTAATATTATTTAAATTACTTGTTGTTATCGTCCGTAGGGGTGGACTGTGGTTCAAATCCGCGACGTACATTAAGCGCGACATGTAAAAATTGTGCCAACGAATTTCTTGAGTGTATATTGACGTCATAACAGTGACAAATCTATGTATTGAGGAATTCATTATTGCAAATTTTTTTTAACCTTCACCTATAATTCCTATATTTTCATAATGTTTTATGTGTGTAAAACCAGAAATGTGCCAGAAATGTGTATGTAAGTATGAGAATAATGTTGATTTAAATGGCAAACGTGTGAGTTGAGCTTGTAAGTTTTTTTTTATTCAAACGAGAATGCACGCAATCTGATGTTTAGTGGTCACTGCAGCCCATGGACATCCATTTCAAACTTCAACTAAGACGGAAGTCCTATCTGAGGTTGTACGTGGAAACGTTTCTACTTCTCACGCCTAAGTTACCTTTATAAAAAAATTTATCGATAGAATTGCAAAAGGCTAAAAAATTCTCGTTTGCTATTCCGTTTGAAAAAGAAATTCTGAAACCATAAAATCACTTTCATCACCTCTTTCTGCCTAACTGCGAATTTTGTACCTTGTACCTTTTTGAAGTCGACAGAAAATGAAATTATACATATTTTGACTATGAACTATTTGCACGCCTCATTCGATCATGAAGTCGTAACGAAAGATATACAACATCGAGGGTAAAAGTTCGTCGATAGTGAAACACCCAAGTGTGAAGTTCATCGACCCCATTTTGAAGATTTAACGTTGATTCGATGCTGATGTAATATTCACGTGGATCGACGCTCCCCTGCTTAGCTTTTATTTAACTTGGTAGAACCTTGTAAAGCAATTCGACCCACTTCCGACAACGATCAACGTGGAACGGACCAGCGTGCTTTCGTTTCTAATTTTCTTTAGTCAATTTAAATATTTATTTAATGAAATATTAGCCATTCCCTCACTCGAGATTTAATCACTAAGCTGTCACTCACCCGAGATTATTAACCACTAGGCTATCACTCATCAGAGATTATTAACCACTAAGCTATCACTCACCGGAGATTATTAACCACTGAGCTATCACTCACCTGAGATTATTAACCACTCGGCTATCACTCACCCGAGATTATTAACCACTAGACTATCACTCACTTGAGATTATTAGCCACTAGGCCATCATTCACTCGAGATTATTAACCACTAGACTATCACTCACTCGAGATTATTAACCACTAGACTATCACTCACTTGAGATTATTAGCCACTAGGCCATCATTCACTCGAGATTCTTAAAGTAAAAAATTGCAATAGATACAAAGTTTGTTGCAGTTTCTATTTGAGGATGTGGATGTCGCTAGCCAGCAATGACTACTAAACATCGGGTGACATGGACGATAATTTGCTACTTCTTTAATATAATCTAACTTAATGTTTTTTTTTGTTTCAGGTAAAAACAATCGTTAACGGCCAAAGCCGTTGATTATATAGCAACAGGGTAAAGTTGAAAAACGAAATTTTTATATAAAAATTGTAGCATACATTTCAATTAAAAATTAATCAACAGTTATTCTGAATACGAAACTCTACCGCCGAGAGGTGATTGAATAAAAAATGATCGTCCAAACGTTTTTAGGGGTGCGCAACTTTAAATGGATAGAACGGAAACTTTGCATGATCTATGTTGTCCGCCGCGTCTGGCTGTTCATCTCACTCTGTCAGTCAGTTCGTCCGTCCGTCTGTTCATCGCACTTTGTCAGTCAGTTCGTCCGTCCATCCGTCCGTTCATCTCACTTTGTCAGTCAGTTCGTCCGTCCGTCCGTCTGTTCATCTCACTTTTTCAGTCAGTTCGTCCATCCGTCTGTCTGCTCATCTCAATCTGTCAGTCAGTTCGTCCATCTGTCTGCCTATTCAAATGTACTTTTCTTTAGGAAAGACTTGAGAAATCAGGTCGGACCTACTATTGATTGTAGGTTTCTATTAGCTATTAGGTTAAGTTAGTTACTCTAAGACTTTCTTACTGATATAGTGAAAGTTTGTGAGTATAGTGTGTGTGAGCGTTGGCTTGTTACTCAATCACGCATAACCTACCCACCGAATGAAGTTGTATAGAGAGTAGATATGGAAACAGCTTGAATCGTGGAAAAGGAAAAAGGTTACGTTTAAACGCGATTAATCAAACAGGACGACGGTGGTAGAGTCTTATGCCGAAGGCTCGTCTGCATCGTCACCCCCGCTGCACCAATTTTTGCTGTAAAGCAACAATGTGAGAACTCCTGTGCTTCAGCTTGAAGGGTTAGGTAGAAGACACTGCACAGGGGGCATTCCCACGTGCTCAGGGAGAGCAACGCATCCGCATACTACATCAGATGGAACTTCCGTTCTTGTTGTCGTTTGATGTGGATGTCCATGGGCTGCAGTGACCAGTTAACATCAGGCTACTACATGTTCGTTTGCTATTCTGTTAATATATTAAAAAAATAAAGTTAAATTCTTAAAACCTTTCTAATATTCACTGTCAAATAAATAAAAATTCATTTGAAATTTCATTCGGGCAGCGACAACGTCGCGGGCGGAAGTCTGTAAATAATATCTTCTAATACTACGGAACCACGGGTATTTTTTATCTTCATATTCGCTGAATCATATATATTTTATAATCTAATTTACCGTGCTTCGGTTCAGAATGATCGCAATTTTTACGCTTTTTATTATGATTTGTAACAGTTTAAACAATCCCTTTTTTAACATGTGAACAGAAACAAAATCAAACGATTTACGCTCGTGGCCCCACATTACGATTCTCGTGTCGAAGGTGCCATGAACACACTCACAGTGGCATCTATGGTAATTGGTGATATTTTCCTTTGGACGTAGCTATTTTGGAGGAGTTGGCAGTTCGTCACCGGCTTGAAAGGAACTCTTTAAATCTTTACTGTTATGAAATTGTATCAGGGGCAGTTCTATATATTGAAGATAATTTTGAAATAAAGTTGATATTGATACGAATAATTTTAATATTTTTTTTAGTCCTTGTCTGTTTGAATCTTCGCATGTTCGCCAATCACGCAAAAATCGCTAAATAAATTCATTCATTCATCATTCAATCATTCATTCATTTAAGTGAAACTTTTACAGTATAAATGTATGGCCCAGACTTAAATACTGCGATAAGCTAAGCGATAAGCTTCAACGAGACCGGTATAGTGGAACTAGATTAACTGCTTGAACGCGCCGTAGCATACATATTTTTAAATTTTCTGAATATCAAACGAGCATGTAGGCCACCTGATGTTAAGTGGTCACCGCAGCCCATGGAAATCCACATCAATAAATGATCATTTTTCCCCACCATCACCCTGGTATTACTGGTAGAGAATGACAGAAGGCCGCCCATTATATCCTAATTTGAAGCCCTAGAATAAAGAGTTAGTAAATAAATAAATAAAATTACAGCGACCCTTTGCGTTTACATCGACACGAACTTACTCCTCTTTTACGGCAGAAATAGGTGAAGCATTCGCCAAAAGACTACAACTAGATGTATGTGTTTGCTCTTAAAATATTTGGAAAACTTCGAAGGAGACGTTCATAGGGTACTCTTTCTTCAGCTGCAAAAAACCGACAAACGTGAACCGTCCATTAAGAGTCTGATGGTGCCTTATTAATGACGCCCGACGCAGATAAAGGAGGTCTTTTGAAAGATCGTTGTAGGTGTAAAGGTACCATTAGATAGGTGGCGGTTTGGGATTTATCTGCTGCGTTTAATGTTTTTAATTTTTGCTTCGTTTTTACTGCATTTAAAGAAGTTCGAGTGAGTGATAGTTTAGTGGCGAATGAGTGATAACCTACTGGTTAGGAATCACGATCCGGTTTGTCGGAATTCAATTTCCGATACGAAAGTCATATTTTACGGAATTATGTGCGTATTAGAAATCTGTTATTATCACTTGTTTTAACGGTTAAAGATAATTTGAGTACTTAAGAGTTCACCATAGCTTTCTCAAAGGCATCTGAAATCTACCAATCCGCACGTGACCCGCGTTCTTGACTTTGCCTAATCGCTCTCGACTCTGAGAGGAGACTCGTGTCGAATAGTGGAACAATAATAGGTTGATGATGAGAGTCGGAGTAGTTTTAATTTGAACAGTTAGGACTTTTCACCAAAAGTGTTAAGTCATGTGAAATCTATTATAATAAGTGACATTTATACATAGTAATGAGAAATGTGCCGAAAGATACCAGTGGCCTCTTTGAAAGAGAGGTGTATGAGATATTTATCTCATGTATGGCTCCCCAGCGCATGTATGAAAGCTCTGGGGTCTTCAATAGTACGATTACCAATTACGTACCCAGGGTGTACAAAGAGGAATTGTCTGCGGTAAAAAAGATTATTTTACGTACGTTCATAGTTTTACTACGATTTATTCCAACGGTACCTACAACGATTTTTTCAGTCTGAAAACTGCTGCATTGCGAAACGCTGTCCGTCTGAGTGTATCTTAAATTTCGGGAAATAGACGCGGCGTGACGCTCCGAACCGCGTTTGAATTTTTAAATATGGAATGCATAATTCATCTGGCTGTTTCTTTCTGCTATTTCTCTTTGGCAATACACTTGATTCCGTAATTTTGGATTCCTTTGAAGATATCTCATAGCAGTGATTACTTTGAAAAAAATTAGAATAATTTTTGGTATTTAAATTTTTGTAGCACTCTTTTCTCCCTCTTTTCTCTTAAGATATATCAGAGCTATGGGATGGCGGTGTATTTATTTTCTTCTATTAAAAAGCAAAAACATATTGGTTTAAATAAAACATTTCTTACTCACACCGAATACACTAGGATCATTCAGAATTAACTCCAAGTAAAAAATTCAAGTCCACCGTCGAACCAGGAACCAATTGCATGAAAGACAAGTGAAAGTCGCAATAGTCGTCGCTCAAATGAAACAAAAGCAGTCTTTGAACAAAAAAAAATATTGTGCCCCATAATTCCAAAATTATGATTTCCTATTAAGAGTACGAAATGTATGTCGAAATTATACAGTACCGTACACATTCATTTATTAATGAAAGTTTCGTATGACCGAAATTACATGGGAACGAAATTTATGACTGCTATTGAAAATGTTTTGTAAATTTTCAGGACGCGAGAAATATGGTTTCATACAACAATACGTACATTAACGGTTATAATTTTACACGTAACCTGCTGAAAAGTTGTTTAATAACTAAATTTAAGTTTGATTAAAAACATCCAAAACAGACCATCGGATGGTTGTCTGATCGGTAACCACCTAACATACGTAAGCAATCCCGATTGATCCAGCTTACGGATGAGAGACGACTGCATTAAAATCGGTTCAGCCTTTTGCGTCTACTATGCCGCCACAGCAGAAATAGTTAGACACAGTTTTAGAATTCAAACTTGAAATCCCGTTTCATGCGTCGTTTTTTTTTGTTTTAAACGATTAATTTTCGATCCGGCTCGAAGGACCATCTAAGCCGTAGTAGTAAGCCGTAGCACGGAGCGATGGTAAAACTAAGACAATCCACGAAAACTTCTAGAAAAGTAACGGAATTATTATTATTATTTCAAATCAAATAAAATGTGATTTGAAATAAAAAAGAAATGTTTCGAGCTCATAGCCACATCAGGATACCCTGTATAGAGGGTGCCACATACATAGACACAAAAACAAATACAAATACATCCATACCAGAAATAGAAATGTGCTCTGATGGGAATTGAATTCAGTAACTTCTTAACGGCAGACTGGCATGTTGGACTGAGCCATAGAGGTCGTCAATGTAATAGTACAAGTTTAATATAAACAACATAAAAATATACACGTTTAAAGAGACACATACAAGTACAATTTCTTAATGATAACACTGGCCTATGTATATGCCCACTGGAATATGGCCTAAACAATCATCTCTGAGAGGATAACCAATTGATGATGATAAATACACACTGAACAAGTGTGATATAAGATCAGACTTGTCCAGTGTAGTAGGCTACTGTAGCGGCAGGCTAAAGTAATAATAAAATCGCATTACACAGCAGCCCTTCCATAATTTCCGAGGTCAATGAGGCTCTTGCTAAATTCTCGGTAGTTTCACCGAATGTTATGAGCTTTAAAGCTTATTCTCAACTGTTAATGGAAGTCTTAATGGTGATAATAGAATTACATACGCCCTCGCAGGCTTTATGGGAGGAATGGAGAATTGCGGGCTGGAATGTGTATATTTCGCTAAGATCGGTTACAGTGGTAATCCAATGTAGTAACTAGGCAATATTAGTTAATTTAATCAAGTTAAACCTAGACTGTAGTTACGTTTTTTTTCACGTTGTTGATGGTCAGATTGTGAAATCGAATTCTTAAGCACCCGAAAGTAGCGCACGATGGAAAAGCATATTTCATAATTTGATGGTGGTAAAGTCTTAAGTGATAGCCTAGTTGTTAAGCATCTCGACCCCGCTATGGTGGTTCGAGGTTCAATTTCCGGCACACACCCTTGTTTCTCGAAATACTGTCAATTAAAAAATTTCGTAATAATGCGTATTATGAATTAATTATTACTCGGTTTATCAGTAAAGGGAAACATTATGAGAAAATCTGCATGCCTGAGAGTTCTGCATAACGTTCTAAAAGGCATGTGAAGTCAAACCGCACGTGGCCAGCGTGGTAGACTATGGCCTAAGTTTTCTCATTTCTGAGAGAAGACCCGTGCCCAGTGGGACAATAGGTTGATGAGGGTTGACTGGGGAGAATGCCACTAGGCATTAAGTTCGCCCTTTGTTACTCCTACGTTTTTATTTCATTTACTAAACCTAAGCAACGAGGCAGACGGGCCACCTGATAAGTGATCACCGTCGCCTATAGACACGAGCAACGCCAGAAGAGTCGCCAATGCGTTGTTGGTTTTTAAGGAGAGCTCTTTAAGCGCCTTTTTTGAAGAACTCCTGTGTAATAGGTTAACAAAAATGAATAAAATAAATAAAAACATCATGTGGCCTGTACGCTCATTTATTATTCCGTTGAAAAAAATCTTTCACTTATACACTTAGACACTTAGACACTGGTAGCGTCACGTACGCGAAAATAGTTTAAATCCTACACATCATTCGACTAGCAATCAAACATCGGGGCCGGCGTGAGTCAGTGTCGTGGGAGTTAATCTCATTGTTAGTTTTATTTCTTTTCACACGAACAAAGACCCATTATAAACTTGTTAGATATTTGAGGTCAAACAAATCATAGAGTCGACGGTTTACTTCTTAAAGAGCTACGAGTAGTAGTAGTATTATTTTGTGGTAGAGTCTTATGTCAAACTCGCCTCCGGGGGCACCACCGCTACACCTATTTCTGCCGTGAAGCAGCAGTGTGCGAACTGCTGTGTTTCAGTCTGAAGGGTCGTCGTCTACTGGTTTATAATTCAACTACAAGAACAACCTTACGTGAACTCTAAGTTACTCTTTTTTTATTGTAATATAATAGCAAACGAGCATGCAGGCCGCCTGATGTTAAGTGGTCACTGCAGCCCATGGATATCCACATCAAACCTCAACTAGGACGGAAGTCCTATCTGTCGATATAAACTCAGTGTTGCGTTGTCATTCCTGAGGACCAAGTTGGAATGCCTCATGTTCCATACCTTGTCAAACTGCACATCTCCTTTACAATAAAACGAGAGGTGCGGCGGTGGTGACCCCACACCTGACCTTCGTCATAAGCCTACGACCATCAAACATAATAGACAAACTCGTTTAAATAGTAAGTTCTTAGTTGTTTTTCTTTATATAAACAGAACAGAACATGCTAGTTTGAGCATGCAGGCCACCTGATGTTAAGTGGCCTTTGCAGCCCATGGAGATCCACACCCGTCCAGTGTCGTCTGCCTAACTAAACAAATATTACGTACGCATTTCGCTCAGACTACTACGAGCAATAATATCTGAATAGTTATCATTTATTAGCAGAGTATAGTGGTGTCTATATTTTTTAAGGTCAATCACCTATACTTACACGGCGATGTACGAACAGTCATTGCACACATATTGGTAACACATAGATATCAAGATGTAATAGTAAAAATTACGCAACTTTGTCCGTACATCGATAACCAAAGAATGTTATGTCTTAGGCTGATGGTTAGGTTGATGATGGTAGAGTCATATGTCGAAGGCTCGTCTGCAGCGGCACCACTGCTGCACTTATTTCTGCCGTAAAGCAGCAGTGTGAGAACTGCTGTGTTTCGGTTTGAAGGGCGCAATTAGGCAGAAGACACTGGACAGGAGGCATTCCAACTAAGTCCTCAGGAGTAGCAACGCATCCACATACAACCTCAGATAGGACTTCCGTTCTATTTGACGTTGGATGTGGTGTCCATGGGCTGCAGTGACCACTTAACATCAGGTGGCCTGCATGCTCGTTTGCTATTGTATTGATATTAAAAAA
>DWKW01002124.1:0-11454 GCA_018250115.1 Doberes anticus
CTGCTTTACGGCGGAAATAGGTGTAGCGGTGGTGCCGCCGCAGGCGAGTCTTTGACATAAGACTCTACCACCATCAATGCAAATGCATTGCATTTGCATATGTAACGCGCATGCGTTACATATGCAAATCACACCGATTATGAAGTACCTACATACATGTGAGTATTAAAACATTGCTGCAATTTAACGTAATCTAGACGTTAAAATACTGCATGTTTCAGTTTTGTTTGACTAAAAATTATTTGGCATTCATATGTTTCACCCTATTTTGTTGAATCATCAATTTAATAACGTTCTTCGTTTAAATTTTATGCAGACGGATCGTTCGCTTCGTTTATGTTTCTAGTTATCCATGAGCTGCCATGGTCATTTAACATTCATTAGGTGGATTGATTCTCCTTAAGAATAACTAACTACGATAGCCTATAACCATGCAACATTGCAATTTAATAATCGTATTTAGCACTAATTAAATCAGTTGCTGCGAGGGAAATAGCTTACGTTTGTTGTTCGTTTTGATTCCTCTTATCGACTCCACTGTAATCACTTCACACAGTGGTATTGTTCTCTTTAATTAAAACGTTGCAAGTAAATGAAGAGAAGCAGCTCTACCTAATTAATTTGTACGTGAATGCTATCAATTAGTGGGCAGCTCTGAGCTAACAACGAACTATGAATCTTGTAATAAGTTCCACGTATCGGAAAAAAAATTAACAAAACAACTGAACATTTGAGTTATGGACGCTAATGAGCATTGTAGCTACGTAGTTGTAATGAAAAGTTAATTATTTTTAAGTATTTCAACCCGATAATAATTATTCAATAGGAAACTCACGACAGAAGTTAATTAGGTCCATCTTATTTGACTTGTTCTGTTTTATTAAATAAACAGCTTATCTCTTAGTAGTATAAGATTAGGTCAGCCCTTAATTAACGTAACCCTTAAAAGCGCAGCATTTTAATTAAGGTAATGAGAATGTAGAGTATACATTGCTTATCGATGATAGAGAAGTTTTTAAGCTTAGATGACTTGAGCTAAAAAAAAATGATTAAAAGTCATGTTGTGTGCCTCAGTATAAATAGTGTTTGAGTAAGTTGTTCAACGGCTTCATTAAGCTCGTGTTTTGACCCAGAAAATTGTGCAGCGAAATGCAAGCGCATGCGCACGTTGCTCTGCATGACTTGTCGGCACTAATAACTTTTTCTTAAAACACTAATGAATAACTTGCTTCTTATTACTGGGCACGTTTCGCCACTCGGCCTGAAGCAAAGTGTATGTGATATTAGCAGTAGGCAACATACATACAAACCTCCTTCAGCATACCGGCTTTGGCTTTGGTTTGGTTTTGGTTTTGTGCACATAAACACAATAATAAGGTACAAATATGTTTAATTTGATAATCAATTGATAGTTTTTGATATCTTTTTCTTTTTGTGTTACAAGTACGTCTAATTTGGTAACAAGTTCTACGAAACTTCATCTCATGGTCATGGTCTCCTAATCTGTCTTTGAGGTTTTAACATTAACACTACATTAACATTTCTCTATTTACAAAGCTGTAAAGGTGTATTATAATTATTAGATATATCTAATTATGTCTAATTACATTTTATATGTCTATAAAAAGTGTATATTTGGACCTTTGTGTTGGAATCGTAGGTGCGTTTAATTTAATTACTTAAACAGACGTAGGTATAGTGTGAAATTGAACTACTGAAATCATTACATAATCTATGACGAGAGCAAGAGCCGGGGCAGGGCTCGGGGGCGACTTGTTTCCGGTGTTGGCGCCAATCTTACTACTTGCCATTAAGTAATTTTCATTAAAATTCGTGCTTCACTTAATAAAGTCACGTTAATAATGCAACTGTTTAAAAATTATGTCGTCATCGTCATTATGTCGCTTCGTTTGATGTTACATATATTTGGGTAATATATCGAGTAATGCAACGAACCCTGTAAGACGGTACAATTTAAAGGTTTACTAGGCTGTTAACGTTAATGGTTAACGTTATGATCGCATCCCTGATGTCTGCATGATCAGTTGTAAAATTTTTTTTTTTCTATTTAAATCGCGCTATTTATTCACTTAGCACGCTCGTACGAGTAATGGCCTATTAAATAAATGTCTAAGGCTATAATTTTTTTTTGTAAGAAAACGTGTTTTCACAATATAAACGTTTATACACTTTATTTTATATTCAAGGAATTTTTCTGTTTCTATTAGTAACTTAATTTTCCTTAAAGCAATAGCGGACTAGTAGTACTTACCATAATCGTACTATAATAACCACCAGTGGTAAACTAATTAGGTGGATAAAACACTGTTACTTAAACACGACATACGCGTATAAGGAGGCAGTGTAATTGACGTGAGTTTTAACGAAGCGTTTAAACTGAACCGGTAATTATGACAACCATAAGAAGCGTAATTCTCGGGTTCGGTCGGAACAGAGCCAATTTAATTTACAAAGTTGTCGATCAAGAGCGGATTTAGAACTCTTTCACACTAGCGCGATGATCAAGTTTTAGATAATTCGCGAGTGATATCGTAAGAATAAAAATCGAGAAACCGACAGAGGCTGATGAAATTATTGGGTTAGAATCTTTACGTAGGCTACAGATATAGATTTTTGTAAGTAATTTAAATAAAAACAACAAAAAATTTAAGACGGTGCTGTGTTGGATGATCAAAGATTGGTAGAGATAACGTAAAAATAAAAAAAAGGACATAGCCGCAAAGAGCAACAAAGTTATTCCATTAACATAGTTGTGTGTGCTAGGTAAATAGACTTTTATATGTAGTTTGAAAGAAAATTGCAAGAACCGTTAGAACTTTTCTAGACGGTGTTGTTATAAGTTGATCAGCGATTGATAGATACTGATATCGTAAAAATTTAAAAATTATATAAGCATTGATGGTGGTACAATCTCATGTCGAAGGTTCGCTTGCGGCGGCACTATAGCTTCACCTATTTCTGCCGTAAAACAGCAGTGTGGCCACTGCTGTGTTTTGTTTTGAAGGGTGAAGTTAGGTAGCAGACACTGGACAGGAGGCATTACAACTTAGTCCTCAGGAGTAGCAACGCATCCACATACTACCTCCGATAGGACTTCTGTCCTAGTTGAGGTTTGAAATTGTGAACGCTGAAGTGACCACTTAACATCAGGTGGCCCGTTTGCTATTTGTTAATATGGAAAAAAGCGGCAAATTACTATAAGATAAATCCATTATTAGAAATATAGAGTTCGTCTGCAACTTAAAGAAAAATGTCAAGAACCGTTACAAATGTTCTGTATTACCTAGATGATTAAAGATTCAGAGTTAAGAAAGAAAGAAAGAAAGAAACATTTATTTGTAACGAAAAGAAATTACAATTATTACCATAACATTGTTCATTATTTTAATAGTATAATAATAGTAATAGTAAAATAGACAGCATAGGACAATAAAATTATTTAATTATTGTTATGTATACTAAAATAAAAATACAGATTTTCGTCATTTCGCGCGTAATTTTAAAAGAGTGTGCACCATTACTTTTCTATGTAGGTAAGTTTGCGTCAATTGTTAAAGTAACTAACATTAGCGAATCGCTAATGTAAAAAGTTGCAAGCCGAGTCTGGACACTTCTTATTAACTTGCTCACGGTCGGCCGTCACGAATCCATGTGTACTCATCATTATCACCATCTGTCTTGAAAGCCAAACCCATTTGCATGAGAAATACTTACTGTGTGTCATGTGACACGTGTGATGTTGTTAAATATTATTATTAAACCAGTACAGTAGGTAGGTACTACGTTTATAAATGTTATAGATACCATCATTTTATATTTATAATGAGTATTTAACAACATTATTTTACTAATTAGTATCCACTTTGGTATCTTCTTATAAGTGTCAAGTAATAGTGGTAGTCGATTCTTGGGATGGAACTGGTTAATTTATCCCAATAATCAACAATCAATCCATCAGTAACTATTATCCAGGGCCCATCAACACTGGAGCTGGTTAATCCATTCCAAGAATCAACAATCAATCCATCAGTAACTACATATTATCCAGGGCCCATCAAGGCACTTCAATTTTGGTCTCAATGAATTGTCGTTGTCTGATTTCGGAATGTCACATTTTCCTTTTTCCTTGTTTCTCAAATAATTTAATTTAGATGAAAAAAGTGACCTTCGACAAACGGGGCACTCCTAGATTGTGGCGAGAATCCCCGTGGTGATTTAGTGCAAAACTGAAGTGTTTGGATAGGTTCTGAGCTTTGAATGTCTGTAATCACTATAATCGGGACGTCTTTGCACGCATCATTTAAAGAGCTTTAATATTCTAGTTATTGAAGCTACATTTACGATCGTAGCGGAATTTTTTATTGAAATTTCAAAAAATATTACAATATATTAATAATTCATCTATATTTGAAATTCAAAGTTTGTTGCGATATCTCATAACATGATAACATACGTAACATCACATACGAAAAAGTTATTTGGACTGTGCCGTTGAATTTGTAACAAATTTTAACATAAGCATAACTTTCTACATAAAACAGATATCATATTATTAGATACGTCTAACGAAATGTATAGTTTTGTTATGGTCGGTTGTTATATTACCATAATGAGCTCTTTATCTGCGCGAGCGCAGATTAATTCTAATAACTGACAAAAATACAAACTTCCGACGACATATCGAGAGGAATAATGGAATTGAGTGACATGGGGTAATGAATTATTGATGAGCCAATCACCTTTTTTGTCACATCAGAATGATATTATGCGCTCTTGGGATGTTACTTGTGACTTTAAAACTTCATTCCTTGTGTAGTGTTACGTCACTATGGAAGATTGCATAATTGGCGGTATTGTTTTTTCTGGTTGTTAGACTATGGCAGATAGATACATTGTTGCAAAAGCATGTGTTTAAAAAAAGTCAATTATATAGATGTAGCGTATTGAAAGTGGGCACGCAACTAGTGCCTTAATAACATAAGTTTGTCGTGTGGTCTGCCGTGTTTAAATTCCGCTAGACTCTGACACTACGTGCTGGCGTCGTGTAATTACACCAAATACCGCCATTATGCACTTCACGGAATTTGTATACGGCACATTACCAAGTTTTTAATTTAGTTACACGTTAAATGTTTATTTAATTAAACGTAAATTTTTATAGTTTCAAATTTCAGAAACAAATAAGGTTTTCGATACCTATATTATTATTTGTTGATGTTGATTTAGTCGTTCTACCTGACCTACCCACCGACATGATTCCATAGACTGCTATACGGAGTCAGAGAAAAAAAAAATATATGTACATGCCGTACCATCTTTTAAATTTTGTAATTAAATACTACATATAAACTTTTTGATATTCGTAATCAGTATCACGGGCTGATTCTGACAAATGTTTTTAATTTGTGGCACCTGTTGGAAATAGGTAGGTAATATTTTATAAATTTGCGGATATCCAAAGTTTTAAAAAATCACAGGTCAACCAATTAATAATAATAAAAAAAGTTTTATTGAAAAGATACCTTTAGTGAATTAATAATTTATTTAACATTACGAGGCATACCTTTTAAGTTTTATCTTCTGAGGAAAAACTAAAGAATTACGGCCTTGTATGTATTTTACTGATTTTCAAAGTAAAAAATCTTTAGGACTTAAGTCGGGGCTACACGGTGGTTGGATAAAAATTTCGACATTTAGGAATTTAGCGAATGCAGCGCTATTTTTTGGATTGTTTTCCCTGAAATGTCTAATGATACCTCTATCTCACGGTATGTTATATGACGGTCTTCGATAATTAGCTGTCTCATAGCGGCGTTGAAATCTTCGGTATAAGCTGTTTTTGGACGTCCTTCACTAATTGTGTTATGGCCACACTGGAATTCTAAATACCAGCGTTCAACGGTTCTAAGAAATGGTGCTTCATCATGGAATACTGAAATCATCTCCGCGAAACATTGAAGTCGCGTTAATCCTCTTTGAAAGTTGTTGAAAATTAATACACGAACATTTTCTTTGGAGAAATTCATTTTCGAACCCGACTTGTAATATTGTTTCACTAATCCTACATCTGTCTATTATTTTAAGCTTCTCAATTTAAAAATTCAAATGCTATATGGCTTTTTATTCAAATTTGAGGCTAACTATTAAACCAACGAAACTTAAAAAACATGATATGTATTACTGATGTAATCTGCCTTAGGCTCTTAGTTCATTTGACGACCAGGTGATGCAATTGTAGCTATCTTCTATGGTCCCATTGGTACGCTTGTTTTTGCCATATAGTCATGTCATGAGTAAGTCATGATGTTCCTCATAAGGCATCCCAGAGCGCGCTACATGAGGTCTTTAAAAATCGCCAAAATATCTCACAAAATCAAATGTGTTTGAAGTTTACCAATCCTCCATTTTTCAAGGAGACAATTACCTATGAGTGGAACAGTAATTGTTAATAATAATTATTAATTATTACTATTCCATTATTATATTATAATCAATTCAAGACATGAGAAGCAAAATATTTTCCCGTAAGTGTGTATCTCGTAGAAACTATAATCTTAACGTTAATAACAAAAAATCTGTATAGTGGAGATGCTCATGAAATCCCGTTAATGGATGAGGCGAGGCGATGCTTTAAAAATATCCATCTAATCCGGGAGTCGATTTAGCTAAAACATTCCTGATCCATACTCTCGCAGAAACGGGAAATGGGACGTCTTAACCACTTATGATAAGCCCAGTACCATTAACTAATGTAACTTTTTTGACCAGGCTCTTCACGTTTACCTTTTAGAGCAGTACTGAGCACTCTACGGATTAAGTGTCCTTAAATTATTCCGAGTGGCTGAGTGCTGTCGTTTTATATTTCTATGTTCATAAGTACTAACCTTAATGTTTTCGATTATTTCTAGGACAACCCTATGCGTAAATCTCATGGACAATACCTTACGCGCAAATCGTACACCTCCATACAAACGTACCGGCACTCTGTGACACGACGCTGACACATCCGCTAATGCCTTTTCCATTTCCCGGCACTATACTCCCCCTCCTCCATTCCACTGACGGTTTGACCGGAATGTTGCTTTAGAGACTGTATTCCATAAATATGTTTTATATTTTGTGTTCTATTTATAAAAGCGATGTGCGTTATAATTTTGAGCATGTACGAGTACATATACCACTACAAGCTACAAGCTGTGTTCTAGATACTCAAAGATACTACGCACTATGTCCTATCACGGCCAAATAGAGCGAAGGTATAATAAGTTATAGTTATAAGTAAATAATACGTACTATGTATAATTACCGTTTTATTTAAAAATATCAAACGCTTAAAATACAATAATAAAATAAAATAATGAAATAATAACTTGTGAAATTTCAATTGATTTTTATGTACCAGATAACCATTAAATAATAAAGCGTTGGATTCACATTCTATGATCTAAAACTAAACTAAATAATCGATTTATATTGATGTAAACACCACGCGTTGAACGATTCCCTCGTAAAGTAAATAAAATAGAAATAGTTCACATTTTTCTCCTCATGTCTTTGGCGAGGCTCCTATTACTCAACGAGACTTTCATTTTACATTAGACTGCCGTATATCAGTGAAGAAATAAAACATCCTCTGTAACTACCCTCCCATGTTTATAACGGCGCATACTACAGAGGTCATGCTGTGCTGTGCCGATCTTGTTATAATTTTTTGAGTCTTTAAGTCTAACTGTAGCTTTTAAACTGTAAAAATTTTGTGCAGTTTTTGCATGGTTGGCTTACAAACATACAAACAGAAAAATGTGCAAAAATTCTAAAAAATGTTTTGTGTTCAGAAACATCTAAACACTTTGATTTCTTAAAATACCTTCAATGTACAGAAATGGCCCGTAAGAAACAATTAAATAATCCAATCGGCCTTTGTCACCTTGGTGGTCTTGGTGACTATGGCTCAAACCCTCTCATCTCTGAGAGCATACCCGTTCCCACCGGTGGTAGGTACGGTAATGGGTTGATAATAAAGTATAATAGGTGAAAAAGTCATTCGTGCAATGCAAAGTACAAAAATAAATATAGAAAACCTTTGAACAAGCCTAAATCGAAACAACGCAAAACAACAAGCAACATTACATTGCATTATCTTTAACTTTCTGAATTCGGAAGGAAATCTAATTTTATAATTATTTTAAAATAAAATCCGATTTATATACAACAAAAGTGATTTTGATAAAATCTCGCACTGCGCTACACGGAAATAATATATCACTTGTTGAATAGGTATGATTTGCTGGCTCTTTCAAAAATATTTCTAGCGCATTGCAGGATTCTATTCCGCGTCGGAGTCCTATTACAGTTTTCACGTATTGGATAATAATTTAACCGACCTACGTACGTATCTTATTCAATTGCGTTTGGGCCGTAAATAAAATGTACTTCGCAAAAACGTTATTACACTAATTTCAAAAAAGTAAGAAGGGGCAGGCGACACCCTTGGTGCACCACCCTCCATAAGACTTATTCTACAAACATTTGTAGGAAGCAAAAATGTTTGTTTGACTATGTTGCTGTGGCTTAGTCAGGTTATTTAGAGAAAGAAAAAAATTGCATAATTTTGAATACATTAAACACCAGCTGTGCTCCACGGTTCACCCACTTATTACATTACCACAGAATTATATTATTAAGTATATGGCCTAAAGCCTTACTTAATAATGGGACTATTACGCGCAGTAAGCGCGTTCAAACAACTCTCCATTTTTATAAAGATGCTACGCTAAAGGTTAAGGCTTCTTAAGGACCGAATCTCGAAATATATCAAAATACATATATTACTGTTAGCTGTGTCAAAAAGCCAAGACTTAGTATTCAGTAATTTTTACCATAGTAAATATTATTTCCCCTTGCTAACTATGCAACCCCTACTTACCTCATTAGGTTAGAATTTCTAGTAAATCCTAATTAAGTATTATTCTAGTTGTATACCAGAGCATGTTTCAAATAATTTTAGAACCATAATATTATTTTTCTTTTACAAACTTTTTACATGACCCCAAACAATATAAATTTAAAATTTTCCAGCTATAGCAGTTTAGACTGGGCGACGATGAGTCAATCGGGACATTACCTATTATTTATTCACAAAACGCACCCGTAATTATAAGGGATATAATGAAACTTTTCCAGGATCATAACGGATACAACGAAAAAAGAATTAAGCATATCCATCGATCGTATCATGATATAATTATGGTCTTGAGTAAAAGTAAAATCAATAGTTAAATTTTTAACGACACATAATTTTATAAATAATAAAAAAATCTAGTTAATCTAATTAGTTAATCAAATTTACGGGTTAGGATATCAACATGCAAGCCACCTGACGTTAAGTGGTAATAGCAGTCCATCGACATCCACATCCAAGCTGAAATAATAACGAACTCTTGGGATGGGACATCTGAGTTCGTACTTGGATGCGTTCATACGTTACTGCTTCTGAGGACTAAGTTGGAATGCCTCCTGTCCAATTTATTCTGCCTAACCACACCCTTCAAATCAAAACACAACAGTGCTTACACTGCTGCTATATGGTAGAAACAAGTACAGCGGTTGGCCTGCCGCAAAGGCCTTCGACATAAGAATCTACAAACATCAAATATACTAGTGGAGTAGTTCTTATATTTAAACCCAAAAGTTTTTCTTAAAATAAAAAAGGACTCAACTGTACTTTACTCTAGAAATGGCTGTAGTCTTAACTACGATTAATAATAATGTACAACTTTGTTAGTAGAATCAGAGCAGTGGTGCTTCGTTGCCCTTTTGATTGCGTATTATTCGCGTGTTTATACAGTTAGATCGCTTCCTAGATTGTTGCTATTGTGATTGTACGTTTTTGTTGGCGCGGTTTTGAAGGGAGCTTTAATTAAAAATGCTTGTTTAGAGGAACTGAGTCCAGTGCCTTCGTTCTCTTTCTTGTAGAATATGAAGTCTTTTAATGCGTGTTTTCCAAATGTTGAAGATTTGTAGGTTATTCGCTACTAAGAGATTGTTTAAAAAGTTTAGTTTGGATTAATTTGAAAATAAGATGAAATTTCGTAAATAAATTCTATACTATGAACCATTTACGTAATTTTATTCGAATTAATCGAAGATATTTAATCAACATTAAACAGATAGCAAATTCTAAATTAGGTCTGTCATATTCACATTGTTTAGCGGAAGTAGCACTCTTCGGGTTGAAATGTAATGCTGCTTTACTAAAAATTATATGAATGTACATAAAAACTTAATGGCTGTAAATTAATAAAATAACATTGATAAAGTAAAGACAAATTAGGTTAATTTTATTTAAATTACGGACATTCAAAAATATAACGGCTTTACCTGTTTGATAAAGAAATACCGCTTTATTAAAATACTACATCAAAAGTTATATTTAACGTAACACATTCCAACAATTTTAATAATGACGATAAGACATGTGCAGCAGCTTATAAAATGGCTTTACTTTTATTAAAACCTTTTTATAAAAACCCGCGCTACCTATTTAAAGTTCAAAATTGAAAGCACTATCTCGCTTAGTATCCCGCTTGTACGTCGTTCATTCATCTCCCCGGCGCATTTATACATTACTCACGGCTCAAGTATCCGATTATATAACACGCAAAATTTCAATTACAACTTGTAATTAGTTTTTCGAGAGTTTTTCTTTCAGTCGGGGAGTGTGGGGTAGCCGAAGAGAGACTGAGAGGGCGGATCCGCTGTCTCGCTCTCGCATGCAGCTGCGGCGCTTTGAGTAATGTCCATGCCACTTATTTGATTATTTTTATGCAATCTGTGCAGGAAAATGAAGAATTTATTTACTGTATAGCCCACCAACTGTTAATTAATTTTTACGGGGTTGTGTCATACCTAGTTTATTACGTATTTCGAATCTCATTCAATATTTTTAATATGATTGGATTGCACCCTGAACATGTTTGCAATATGAATAAACATCAATTCGTTGGTGTGCTGGTAGTTGGACGGTATTTTTAATTAAAACGAGAATTTGTTATGAACAGATTTTGATGATAGATGCGTTATTTTAGATGGAATCTAAATAAAGAAGAATACTTCTGGCTGTATTGGATTACGGAATAACAATAGTGTGATATTGAATTTGTTTGGGATAGTACCATAGGAATTGTATATACATTTCATTGTAAAGGAGTAACAAACTAGCATGTAGGAGTGACCACTCCTACATGCTAGTTGGGCTGTAGTGACCACTACACCCTCATCCCACATCCAACCTCAAACAGGACCGAAAATCTATCTGAGTAACGTATCCGTTGCTACTCCTGATGTCTAAGTTGGAATGCCTCCTGTCCAGAGTATTCTGCTTGACCCAACAAAGCATTGAAAAGTTCTTTCAAGTTGCACAATATTACATGT
>DWKW01002125.1:0-11453 GCA_018250115.1 Doberes anticus
CCAATTAAGAAAGATTTAGGTAGGGGGTACCTTCCTCCTTATTGTTTTTGCCCTACCTACCTATACACATTTGAATAATTAAAAAATAGTTATGTTAAGAGTAGGAGAAGCGAAATCAAAAAAATAATGCTTACTGTGCGTAGTACATTCTTTTACAATTTAATTATATAACTTTTTAAGTACCTACATCAGATAAAAAAAATCTAATTTCTGTTTTGTATTCATATTATAAAATTTACAAATATTACATCAGGACCAAAAATTATACCGAAACTAAATAAATTGCATAATAGACGTCCTTAAAATGTTACCTGTTAATTTGCATATATGTAGTACAAAATGTACAAAAAAATCGGTAATTCAAAATACCTACACCTACTTATTAAAAATTGATTGAATCAAGGAACGTTGCTTTGTGTTAAAGCTTTCAAAATATATAATGACCTGCGTTATGCATTTTGTTCATTTTTCCTTGCATTGTAATTCTTGCAATGCCAATTACATATAGATGATGGATGGTGTGGGATGATGGAATCTTATGTAAAAGACTCGCCTGTGGCGGCACCACTGTTATTTCTGCTATCTATTGAAGGGTGATTATTGAAGGGTGTAGTTAGGCAGAAAACACTGGCCAGGAGGCATTCTAACTTAGTCCTCAGGAGTAGAAATGCATCCATATACAACTTCAGATGTGGCTTGCATTCTAATTACATTTTTTCAAGTTGCAATATTAACAGTCGCATATTGAGATTCGCATTACAAAGTTTATAAGTTAAATATTTATAAGTTCCTTCTCAGGTTGTAAGATAGTATTTCTTAATAATACAAAAGTTGGCTTACCGCGAAATTTTATAGCATTTTTTTTGTATGTTAACAGAATAGCAAACGAGCATGCAGGCCACCTGATGTTAAGTGCTCACTGCAGCCCATGGACATCCACATCAAACCTCAACTGGGACGGATGTCCAATCTGAAGTCGTATGTGGATGCGTTGCTACTCATGAGGACTAAGTTGGAATGCCTCTTGTGCGGTATCTTCCGCCTAACCACACCCTTCAAACCGAAACACAGCAGTTCTCACACTGCTGCTTTACGGCAGAAATAGGTTTTAAGGTGGTGCCGCCGCAGGCGAGTCTTCGGCAAAAGACTCTACCACCATAATCATTATTATTCTATCACACCATTATTCACCACCATTTTTCTATCACATGCTTAGAAACGATATAGAGTAATAAACATTTCCGTAATGTACGTAATTCCGTATTACTACTTACAACCATACTTTGTAAAGTTTAAGTCGAAAGAGAAAACTTTTATAGCTGTTTTACAGAACATATTACGATAATCATATTTTGGGCCTATAGGCTATATGTGAATTTCGTTGCTCACCCATAGAGCAGAATTATTTTTATAAACAATCCTTATAACAAACCTTATAAATAATTTCAAATTTTAAAATTTTTGAACATCGTACCTACTGAATAGATCCTTAATGTTCTCACTGAAAACTTATCTATAAACAGTGTTTAATCGACAACATGACTCGCTACGCTACCTATTTATCAAATTAATTCAAAAATACCCAATATAAATATTGCTTGCAATGATTGCAAGTTATATTAATATCCTATGTAACTATCATTTACGCTTTTATGCGCTAAGTGAAATCACAAATAGTTTCCTGTTTAATTACAATATCAATATGTAACTTGCTAATTACCTGTTCATATATAGTACATTGTACTCAGAAATGACTGCATATTAATTTAATAACGTGTCAGTTAGATATAATATTTACTTACAACGATTTATCAGCCAGCCATTTATTATTAATATACAAAACTTAAAAGCCGGAATGGGAAAATCACAGTACGTGTGATAAAAATATTTTAGGTCCCGTATGCGTTCCTAAATCTGATTACGATAAAATTTAAATTTGTACAACAATTTTACAATTTTTTGTGCGCAAATTCAAGTTGTACATTATACCTTGTGATTATTGATTTAAAATGATTTCCGTTCTTCATTAACAGGTTCCCAGTCCGATGATATGGTTCATGCCCATTGTTTTACTATTGTGTCTATTTACGGGACAGCGAAAGGGTTATAGTACTCACTACAATAAATTTTTTTTTTTATTAACCAAGGTCAACTGCAGTCTGGCAATTAAACGTTATGTCATTGGCATCCTTGTTAACTAACAGGCTTCGGCAGTTTAATTAAAATAGTCTACAGTCTACACCGACACTTGTTTTATTAATTGTGATTCAAATTACCTACAGGCGATTTCAATTACGAGTTCGGAGCATCTGTCTACTATTTTGTAAAATTGTATCGGGACAATTTCTGTACATAGAAGATACATATGAAAATCTAGCAGATTTTTTTAGTGTTTTTGTCTGTTTGTCAGTTATAGTTAAATACTGCGATGTTAAAAGATCGGACAATAAAACCTGAGATACAACTTGAAATTAATAATATAAAAATATAAATTGCCTAATGTTATCCTAAGTTTTGAATATTCTCAGTAAAAACTGTTTTACATGAATACTGCCAGTATGATACATCAATAGCATATGTTATAATCGTACTCGTCATAAAGGTTTATTGTTTAAAAACTCGATCCTAACTTGACCTAAAATTGAAACATTACTTACTTCACTTTAGCAGTTGTTGTAAATGACACTGGAACAGACTGGAACTGCATTAAACTATTTAACGCCTTCCTATATGGCTCAGTTGTCAACATGTTTGTCTGCTATTCAGAGGGTAATATGTTCAATTATAACGAGAGTAGAAATATAAATGATAAATTTCAATTTATTTTTCTTGTTTGGAACTTGTGTTCTTGTGTCTGTTTGTGTCCATAAAATCAACAACACAGGAAATCTTGTCGGGCTATGGGTGTGATTTGTCATTTATTTAAACCATTAATTAACAAATATATATATCTGTAAGAAGTATCTTACTTTACCAAAAAAAAAGAAATATACTGCCGAAGTAATTCATTCAGTCCCGTCATAATCCCACTAACTGTCACCATGAGTGTCATATGGTGGTGAAGGGCACAAACGATGTCTATCGATATTCCGTCCAATCCCCAAACTGTCACCAACACATCCCGGCTATTGATTAGGGCTGCTAAGTGATATATGCAATTTCAAAAACCGGATACAATTATTACATCATCTCAAGTTGTATGTATCCAACTGCGGAAAAGTTCGATCCAGCCCTAATCTCAGAATCGATTAAACAAATTTCTTATCGTTTGCGTTTTCGGAATGCTTGAATGCTTTTAAATGTAAAATTTGAAATTTTGGAAAGTTAAACGATTTTAAATGTTTTCGTGTAATGGTTCATTTTCAAAGTATTCCAACTAAATTAGATAAGTTATGACGCTTTTTGGCTTCAAATTAAAAGTATTAATTCCGAAGAGTTAATGTCTTGTGCACTTACAACTCGTTAAGATTATGTAACAGAGATTTTTAAAAAGTAAAGAAATGTTTGTAATTAAGCCACTGTTCTTATTAATAAAACATTAGTAACTAAAAAGTTAAAACTTCATATAATGTGTTATGATTCCTGTCGTCACAGGATATTGCAAGCTAAGTGCTCAGAATATCCCTTTTGTACTCATTCTAATTTACAGAATCATCGTCATCATCATCATCGAACCGTTATCGCCCCACTGCTGGGTACGGGTCTTCTCTCAGGAATGATAGGGTTTAGGCCGTAGTCCACCACGCTGGCCAAGTGCAGATTGGTGGACTTCACATGCCTTTGAGAATGTTATGCAGAACTCTCAGGCATGCAGGTTTCCTCACGATGTTTTCCTTCACCGTTAAAGCGAGTTACAATTTAATTCATAATAATTTCGAAAATATCGAATAGATAAATATAGATAAAATAGATAATATCGCCGGGATTTGAACCTCGACCCACCACAGTCGGGTCGAAATGCTTAACCACTAGGCTATCACTCATTTACAGAATATGAAGTATTATTACGGAGTTAACAGAAAATACGAATATATCCGGGAAGCGCAACATTTATACCAACATCCGGTGTAATGAGATCTTGATTAAGTTTATTGTGACCACAGATTGTAACATAAGAGCTGAAGTGCAGGGTAAATTTTACCTATGTACCTACTATAATAATAAAAATTTGTCCTTCTTGAATTAAAATATACTTATACCCATTTATATTTATTATTATTATTTATTGTGTTTGTATTCTTGTACGTTAATAAAAATATTACTTAGAAGAAATTTGAACGAAGAACTCAGATTTGTTTGTGTTCTTGTAGCAACAATGGCACCCACGACACAAGGAATCCTAGTGTGGGGCTATGAGTGTGAGCGCTCTTAATTTAAGAATAACTCCCTTCAAAAAATGTAGCTAATCGAACCGACAAATAAAACTAAGAAATTTGGACTGAACTAATGACTCGTCTCAAATTCGAACATTGAAATCTTGTGATTTATTATGATGCTAATGGTTTACTGCACACAAACATTTTCTTTTGACTTTTGAATCATTTTATTGGTCGTTTGTATTACATTCATGGAAAAAAGGGTTACTTGATTATGTCTGCCTTTTGGTATTTTTCTTATTTACTCGGTTTTCTAATCCTGATATTTTTATATTATTTCAAAATTTATACATTGAAGATATTTTTGGAAATCTAGCTGATATTGACCATTTCAAGTTTTCTGAATATAAAACAATTATTGTCTTTTTGGGTATTTTTAATAAATAAATAATGAACGCTCTACATGTTTCTTCACCAATCATTAAAAAACTGCTAAATAAATGGGTCTTTCACGTGTTTAATGCAAATGGTATCTTTAATATATCCATAAGTCTGAATAAGTTAGATATAGCCATAAATACAGATTGACCCCTCTATAGTAGTCGTCGTCATACACACAGGAAGTCAATCAAATGTTTTTTTTATCTCACTTATGCGGCGACATGGTCGCCATCGGTAGCCTACTTAATAATATAAAAGTTACCTGCCACTTCGTCCATGTGAATCAATCTTTGTCTTACATTTAAAACTTTCGTAGTAGATAAAATTTTCTCGAAATCATACTCTCCTTTTATCCTCTAGAAAGTTTTTACGTAAAAAAATTCAGCACGTTGATACGTAAATCAGTCAGTTTATAAATTAAAAACAGATAATCTAATGCAAAACCTGTAATAGTGAACCATGACATTGCCGGTGCATTTACTATTCGCACAAAACACTGGCAGCCCTGACTGTAATCACACATTTCCGCAGCTCGCATGTGATAGGATTCATTGAAATATTCCCGAGTACAATGCTCGAACCACAATTGAGTATCAGTTTAAACATAACGCAGCGTGCAGCGGAGATTTATTGTGTCTCAATCAGCAATTTCAATGCCCACTTCATGTATGTAGGCAGTAGCCAAGTTGCCCTATTTCGCAAAGTGATTTGATTTGCACAAAGACGCGGGTAATCGAGATGGAAGAATAAGGAGGCTAAATCAAATAAATCATGATTTAGGTAGGGTAATTGAGTTTTTATTACTTCAAAGGCCTACTGATTTTAGGTACTTGTAGATTTTAGTATGAACATAATTACGGACCTATTATGATTTTTTAAAAACTCATTACGAAATGGTAAAAATATAGCATATGTCGTATATAGGTTAAAAGATTAGCACCGCCACTGCCTAACGCCAAAAAAAAACATGTTATTTTAAGTAACCAATATGTACAAAGTCTGTATATGTATATGTAATACACTTTACAAGGCTATATGACGCGTAAATATGCTCCTTGGTAAAACAAAATTAAATTCGATACCATAAATCGGTGCTGATCAGTCAACAAAACTTAATTTGAAAAATAAAAAAGCACGTAAGTCATCGTTTTTGTATGTTTACACAACCACGCACGGTACCTTCATTACAAAGTGTTTTCTCAGTTCAAAAGATACGAGCACTAATCAGCTGATAAAAATAAAACGTCATAACTTCAAAAGAATTGCAGCAAAATCGACTCATGAGTGATTGGGTGCGCCGTGCGATCGGCGGCCATGTTTTATTCTGTTTTTAAAGCCCTCGCCGGCCGACGTGATCCGATACTGAATAATGTCTTTTGAACTCGTCTCGCTTTATGAAGCTTAGTCTATTTTCCGTTTACGGTATATTCAATGCTTCAGTATATTTTGCTGGCTTTTACATAAGCCACTTTATTAGAATGGAATTATGGACAATGTTTCGAAGCATTTGGCCCAATATAATATGACCACCTTATTATTGCATCCAAACGGGACGGCCGTTGCCAGGACTTTTTTGGTTCAATATTTCTCAGTTGGACCGTTTAATTGCTGCCGCGAACTTACACTAGCATACTGAACACTATATCTATTGTTATTTCAAATATCGGGTACGACCTTATAACACAGATTTTACTGAACTTTCTGATAAAATACAAAACTATAAAGACACATTTCGTCATAGATACAAATTGCATACGTTTGTAAACGGTACAAGGAGCGGTCTATAGGCAGCGTAGTTAGTTGTATCATTGTATCAAAATGCACCTTATGGTATAGACAGTAAGAAACATAATGGAGACAGGAGATTGCAAAGTGCACACTCAGGTCAGTCGTAGCGAGGCCACTAAACGAAATATCAAGCAGCCGGATCCGTTCCAGTACCGCTTCATTTTGCACTTATCAATTTATTATCTGTTTTATGAGCTTATTATCACATAAATTTAAATTATGACGTTATAAGACACAAACCAAACAACGAAACTAAAGATGAATGCAGTTATTAGTGCGAATCATGCACTAAAAAAATATAATAGTCTAAAAACACGTCAAGTCGGAACCTATAGATTCAAAATGCTTAATTTTTTTTGAACAAAATACCTTAAATGAAGTTTATGACAACAAAAAATATTTATTTGCTGTTTATAATAATTCAATACTTAATATTATATATTTGTAACTTTAATTGATGTCTACAACGAGTGAATAGTTCAAAACATTTAATTTTTTTCTATCTGGATGTTCGCCAAACACGTAAATATTACTACATTGATTTTGATGCGACTTGTACAGTTAAAAAGTTTGTTTTTTATAAGTTATATATTTTTTAGACTTAAATTAGATTGTAGTAAATTACATCTAACAGAACAATGATGCCTGATTTTAATTTCGTAAGAAAAGTAGGCTTGCGAGTGAGATTGACCACAATCTCATTTGATGGAAAGTGAGTGCGCGGTTAGAGCAAGTAGTAGCGCGCTTGCCTATTTGGAAAAAACCTTCGATTCAACTGTATATATCTGTCTGCTGTGGAACAGACGCCTATTAGAAATTTCATTACCTGCTTAAATAATATTTAAAGAACTGAAAGTATCTAAGTATAGTAACGAACCGTATGGCAGAGTGATCAACATGCCAGTTTGCCGTTAATAGAATCCTTAGTTCTATTCCTAGGAATATATTTTAAATAACAAATTGATATTTCTGTTTTTTTACTGTGTGGGTTGATGGCACCAACGACGCAGGGAATCCTAGTATGGGGGAGTTGAGCAGAAAAATATATGTACAAACGTATACTTTGTTCAGAATCATCTCAAAATTTAAGTTTTTGATCATCGAATTCTGAATCATCTTTATTTGCAACCATTTTAAATATACGCGCCACTACTTGTTAAATTGTTAGTGATATGGAAGGTGGTCGCGATTACTTAATTCATTCGTTATTTTTATTTCGTGTTCGACTTCTTGTCCTGACGACTGTAACTTGTAATTAAACTCCTAAAATACTCAAAGTGCAGTATACGGAGCTATACAACTTCTATACATGCAATATGAAACGCTGTTATCACATTACGTCAAATTATTTTTGCTTTTGCTTTTCTGACAACTTACAAATTTACAACACCAATTTACAAATGGAATCATCAGAAGTTTCTGACAAATTTCACGTTAAATAAAAGGATTAAAGAGAATTTATAATACAATACATATTTTTAAAGAAGTAAATAGTACTCTTTAGTTGTATTTTATAACTTTATTGTTGTTTAACACACGTAGTTAGAAATCACGTGAATCAATCAACAAAAATAAACAGAGTCAAAAAAACGGTCATCACGTCATGTTATTAAATTAACGTAATAGAGAAATTCATTAATACCCGCCACTCCGGCCGTAATATCTAACGTGGACGATAATTTCGGTTCAGAGTTCGCGTCATTACGGCTGACAATTTGTACGATGCGTGATAGAACCACTGACCCGTCATTACCGCCGTGGACAATTTACATAATGACCACGGCGAACACTGGTGAGAGATATCATACACTCACCAAAATCTGTCGCTTTTACAATAATAATTGTTGCAGCTAGTTGGAAACGGAAATGTTGGATAATGCAGGTTACATTTATGTGGCTTCAAACTAAAATAACTGAAACAGAGCATTGAGTAAAATGCAGATTCATTCCATAGTCCACGCTCACGATGTTTTCCTTCACCATGAAAAAAATTACAATTAATTTATGATAGCACATAACTTCGAAAGACACAGGAGGCTCGGATTTAAACCTTCAAGAGCAGAATATTGTAACTAACCACTAAGATAAAACTGCTTTAATTTAAATATTTATGAATTAATTTAAAACAGACATTTTCTACACTTTACATATTTTTTTATTCGTATTTGTCTTGTGTTTTTATAAACCCAATTTTAAAAAAAAACTGATTTACAATAACTGTACAGTAAGCGTGCATAAATGATTATTAAAAATAATGATTGCACATTAAAATTAAAAGAACATAAGCTACAAACTCTATTATCAATTTTAATTCTCGTCGTAATTAGTCTTTCCCCAAAACGTCGCTTAGATAACAAAAAGGAAAGTGTTATATGTAACATTGCGTATCCAAAGGCAAGGTGCTTATTTTTTTAAGTGGATAAAACTACAAGTAATGTGTGTTACGTGGCGTATAGTATTCGGTGAAGTTGCGTAAGACCGATGGCAATGCAGTGTTCATCGTAATGCTAAAGTGGACCACATAATAATTCCAAACGTGATAGCGACATTAAGGAAAACTTATTAGACACTTTGCCATGGAAGTGTTAAAGTGGGCACCATTACTCATTGTTTTCGTTAAAAACCTGAGCTTCGAATATTTCCAACGAACGTATAACACGAGCTATCCAACAGTGGACAGACCACTCGTTAATGGGATAAAAATCTTAGACCATAGCAAAAGACTCTCTCTGACAATATAACATCTATGAACAGAAAAAGAAAGCTAGAAACCGATGGATGTAGTGAGCTACAGATCGACAGCTGATAGATAGATCTACAGATAGACATTACATTATATGTCTATTGCAATGAACGGCTTTGGATTGTCGTAGGTACTCTTATAGCTTACCTCCAGCGCACCTATTCCTGCTGTAAAACAACGGAGTGAGAACCGCTGTGGTTTCCGTTTGTAGGGTACTCTCAGGCAGAATACTCTGGTCTATAGGTATTCCGACTTAGTCTTCAGGTGCAGTAACAGACCCACATACCCTCCCGTGACCCTCCTACTAGAGTAGCTAAGTCTTCTGTTCTATTTGTGGTTGGATGTGGGTGTCCATGAGTCGCAGTGACCACCATAGGCTCCAGCCTGCATGCTCGTTTGCTATTCCATTAATAAAAAATTAAAAAACAATATAAAACAGTAAGTATAACACAAAACAAACAACTAAGCGCGATATCTTCTCGTTACATAAGGCAATCATAATCTAGTGCACATTAGAGACAGTAGAACCTCAAACGCCACTACAAAATGAGCTTTAATATGTTTGCTTTAGTAATATCAACATTCGTCGTAGTTGTCTAAGCAAAAAGACACAAATGATAGTAGACGACAATCCTTTTGTTTTCACATTGATGTTCACATCGCATGCCGGCGTCCAACGATACGATGATCGAATAGCTCGCGTCGTTAGCATCGAAATTAACATTTACGTTAAAGCGGATTTACTTCGAGTATGTAAATGATAATTTATAAGGTCAGTGAAAACGCTATGTATTCCCGAAAAAAGCAACTCCAGGAATCAAACATTTCCTGGAATGTGTTATGAATTTCCAGGAATGTTGTATTAAGGAATCGACCATATATATCGATAAAACAGTTGAGTGAAATACTGAAGGAAAATATATAAAAACGTCAATCAAACATCAATTTGGGTTCGAAACTGGAAAGATGACAGAAATTCAACAAGAGGCTCTACCCTATTTATAAATCAACCTACAGACCTGCCTACAGGAATAGAAATTAGCTCTAAGGATGACATCAAACAATTTTGTCGAATACAAGATACATTCTTCGAAATATCACTAAACTTACGCAGGGGTTGGTAAAGGTTGAAGATACTTGACTGATCTCGACACAAACTTATAAACGAAACATTATTAAAAACTATTCGCACGATAGCACTATCAAGTAAACCATTTCATGAAATAATTTTACAGTTACCAACACAACGTAAATCCTTCGTTAGTTCAAGTGCGTGTCTCACACTATTAACATAGCCGTCGAAATATTTATAAGCAATATCGTCGCTAACAAATTTGATGTACGCTCTGAGACCTAATATTCCCAGTCCAATTAATTTGATACGAACTACCAGTAATAAATTAACGTGGGTAATGCACGTGTGTGGGATATCAACACCCGTAATCTCCTTATCTTCATTAATTGACCATAATTTTGTTTGGATTGGGCGTAAACTAGTTGCTACAGAATATTATGTTATTTCCACATTCCATGGATACATTAGCAGCAGACGTCTGGTAACTTTTAATTCACATGGCTCTTTAAAGTTTACTGCATAACTACCACTTAATTTTACTTATCTGAAAGTGAATAGTCATAAAATTATTACATTCAACAAATTATTATGTAGGTAGTCCGATTAAAAATTCAAACGTCGTCTAAATAATTTTTAGTTTATTCACTTGACTTTTATATGACACTTTATAAAGTTGACAAAGAGTAAAGGCAAACCTAGAGATACTATTGATGCCTTCAAGGTAGGTAGGTATATTTCCGACACCAGGTACTTTCACCGAACACAACGCAAGTAACAACTCTCATTGTTTGTATTGTAAAGGCTCATCCAGACATTTCAGTTTTGCACTCAATCATAAAATGGCCGAACTTCGAGTTCTGAAGGTTGATAATTGTATGGGGAAGAGAGAGACTGAAAATGTGACACTTCAGAAATCAAATGGCCAGAATTTGATATTTGATATTTGATGGTGGTAGAGTCTTCTGTCGAAGGCTCGCCTGCGGCGACACCACAGGCAGACGACACTGGACATAAGGCATTCCAACGTAGTCCTCAGGAGTAGCAACGCCTCCACACACAACCTCAGGTGTGGATGTCCATGGGCTGCAGA